>BJCO01236671.1:0-16220 GCA_018326465.1 Flaveria floridana | reverse complement strand
ATGAGTCAGAACATCCTAAGGATGTGCAACAAGAGGATGCTCCACCAACTCCAATTCAAGCAGCTCCTCTGGCATCAGGAAGACCCATCTTGTCTTGGATATACACTACAAATCCAGAAAGATGGCATGTCATAAGAGATCAAGGTGTTGAACATGTCTACACATGGCAGGATATGTTCAATCTACCTCTACATGATCTCTTTGACATGAGAAGATACTATGAGAGTCTGAGTGATCCTGATCATCTTATGAAGAAAGGGATGGTCATTATCATAATAAGGACTGTCAACATCTGAAGTCTTCAAGTGTTTTGGTAGCATCAGCCTAGGGGGAGTTTGTAAGGTTATTTGTAAGGCTGATACAACCCAAACACCCAAAGTCTCTCCTGCATGCATGCACAAGTGTACCAAAGTGGAATGCTTTGGAAGTTTCACACTGTCTTAGAAAATTACTCTAAGCGTGAAATCTTCTGAAGCTAAAACCAATATCTTCCGAAGCCAAAAGATGAAGTCTTCCGAAGCTTCAAAGACAAAGTCTTCCAAAACCAACTATTAAAAACATATTTCTTCCGAAGACTTTTTAATTACGTGCTTTATCTGATGTATCTTTTACCTAAAGCTGAACTACTTTCCGCTGCAACTCTGATAAGACACCAACTTTACATGAGTTGGTGAAAAAGGTCCATGCTTTTGGTAAACTGTATATTGAGGTCTCAAGTTTGTAACTTTCCACTTTATGTACTTTATACTTTTTGTAATATATTAGGATGTGAGCTATGGCATGTCATAGTCCCTAGTCAAAAGGCAATCTGCCTTTTGACTCTACATTGAATTTGTTATCTAGATCATGTATCCAGCTGGCCTTCAAAGTATGGTCGGTTGTAGGTTGTAGTATAAGTATTTCTGGTCCTTGTAACTTATTAGTAGAACTTTGTAAACCACTTGTAAGGAACTAGAGAGCAATATACATCAACCTTGAAAACTAACTAATTGTGTTTGTTCTAGTTCTGTCTCATATACACTTGTGTTTCTTAGTTCTCAAAACTGATTTTCTCCAGTTCCCATTTGAATTGTTAAGTGTTATTGCATACTCCCCTCTTTGTGTTGCTGTGTTATAAGTGCATAACCCTTCACCCGGTCCTGCAAAGGCCATCGGGTTTTGGGTGGAGCGATGAATAGATTGAATAAACATTTCATGGCTTTCAGCCCATGCAAGTAAATCCGAGAGGGGCGGCGGCAGTCTAGATGAGCGAATGGATGTGGAGAACGATTTAAAAGTGGGTCCGAGGCCATAGAGAAACCAATGTAATTGATTAGATGTATCAACAGGGTGACCAATCGCAGACAACTGGTCACAAAGATGCTTGAAGGTGCGAGCGAATTCAGCCACCAACTTGTCACCTTTTTTAGTGAGGCGGAGTTGATCACGAAGATTCCGAACCCGCTCAACAGATGAGTTGCAATACGCCGCCTCGAGAGCGACCCAAATTTCTCGAGCCCAGGATAGACCAACAACAACCGTGACCGCTTCCTCGGAGAGTGAGGCATGTAGAATGATCATGGTCTTTTGATCCCCAGCAAGCCAAGCAGAGTAGGCTGGATTGTCAATAGATTTTTCACCCTGGACAAGTGTTTAAGTGGGAGAGATGGAAGAACCATCAACATGAGGAAGAAGGTTTTGATAAGTGAAGATATGAACTATTTGATTTTAGCAAAGTAGACAATTTGCAGAAGAGAGTTTAATAGTGAGCATATGTATCAATGTATTGAGGGGGAGGGTAGAGTCATTCGAAGATGAGGCCATGAAATTAGAGGAAGATGAGGGATGGAGAGAAGTCAGAGGGATCGATGACAGAGAAGGGAATACGAAGGGAAATGGAAAACAAAGTGGAAAAGATGGAAGGTAGGGGAGTCAACCATTGATTGGCTCTAATGATACCATGTGATAATTAGCTAATGAATGCTCTACCCATTGGTAGAGAAGTATATAAATAAGAAAGAAATTTACATAAGAAAGATCTAACTATAGCTAAATTATAGATTGATACACATAACATAAATATTATCCTTTTATAGGTTTGATCGGTAGTCAGGTACAGTTTTTTCAGGTTATGCCTTAGTCGAGTTCGAGTAGAATTTAATCGAGTTAGGAATTCGAATTTGAGTTAAAATAAACCCTTATGAGAAAAAAATAGTTAAATCAAACCCACTAAGGTCATGTTTGGCTTTTCGTTTGAAAAGCTACTTTTGATTTTTAAAATGTAATTTTCAAAAAGTTAAAATTTAATTTTTTAAAACTAATTTTTACTCACATCTTCATTCCATCCAAACACATCTACATCCCCCTTTAACTTTTTCAAAAGTCAAAAGTAGCTTTTAATAAGCAATCCAAACATGCATTTAGACACATAGTGGATGCCAATATGGAGCTAGCTCACTTGTTAGATGCTTTGTCTTTTGGAGATAAGGTCTTGGGTTCAAATCCGTGTAACTTGTGCAATTTAGGAACAGGGTTAAGATAGATTTTTCGTTAAAAAAAAAAAAAAGGAAAGACAGTGTACGGAGGGAATTCAATTGGATCCGTCCATAGGGGTTCCTCAGAAGAACAAACAGTAGCTACGAGTCTCTGCGACCTTCTTCTTCTTCTTCTTCCTGGAATCAGTTACAAAATCAATGTCGTCAATCTATGTATCGGAGCCTCCCACAAAGGGCAAGGTTATACTGCACACCAATTACGGGCCTCTTGACATCGAGTTGTGGCCAAAAGAGGCCCCGAAAGCCGTCAGGAATTTCGTTCAGCTGTGCGTTGATGGTTACTACGATGGCACCATTTTCCATCGCATCATCAAGTCCTTCATGGTTCAAGGTGGTGATCCCACTGGTACTGGCACAGGTAACTCACTTTTCTGCCCTCATTACTTGCTTCTACAAACATACATACGCATAAGCATACGCCTACGCCTACACATGCACATACACATACACATGTCTTCTATATCATTCTAGCTACTTAAGATAGATATCCCCCTGTTAATTATGATGTGATGATGAATGGTAATAATCTGTTGTTGACATCCCGCACTAAATGATTCCTTATCAATTCCTAATTGATATGCTTCTTTGGGATGAAATGCTAACTTTATACAGAACTTGTAGAAATTTTGAAAATGTTGGTTTAGCCTTTCTTAGAAGTGGAGGGAGTAGTAACCATAAAGCTTATTGTTCAGAAAATGATAAATTCATTGATGTTTAAGATGGTGATCTCTATTATTATGAATTACTAAAATGATGAAAAAGGAAAAAGCTTATCATCTTGAGATATGTTACATACTTGATTGTTTCATTATTGGTGCACATAATTTTTATTCCTGTAAATTATAAAGCATGTCAATATACAGCTATCTCTGGCACTCGAGCAATTAAGAACTGAACAGCTATCACATGGTTCTGAAATATGCAGTATGACTGCTTGGCTCTAGGAAAAAGAAACTACATATTGACTTGGCATTTATAAAAGGTTTTAAGTAATGGAATTGTAAGCATAATACTATAATCCTATGCACATTCACGTTAGCAAATGCATTTGTGACTGAAATTTGTAATGTTAATATGTGGATTACAATATGTACGTTTATATCAGGGATATAGTGATGAATAAAGGAATGCTTTCTCATATTAATATATTATAGGAACTTCTTTCTATGGTGAAAAGGAAAGATGGCAGAAGCTCAGAGCACTAAATTATATATCTTTTACCACTTAAGTCTTAATATCTAAGTAAATTTATATCAAATGTTACATATATTTGAGTAATAAACAATTTCAAAGCGCACACACTACATATTAGTTTATTACATTTTTCTTGAAAAATATTAACTGCTATTGTACATAAGATTTGAGTTTTGTACTAAACTAAAAGTCATGACAATGTGTTGACACCAAAAAATTGAAGTCAAAACTAAAATGAAAGCTTTAATCAAGAATTAAAATAGAGACCTCTATGATGATGATCAAGTGACCCACCATTCAACCAGTAACCTTCCTTGCTTGTATCTCTTGCAAGCAAAGTTGTATTAAAAGTCCCAATAGATCTTCAACAGTCATTTGGGCTCTTTCACTAATAGCAACTAAAACTGGTAGTAAACAATTGAAATAACCTACACATGAAGCACGTATGGTGAGTTGCTGTGGGCATGAAACTATGTTTGAGTTGCTTATTGATTTAGCATCTATTGGAACTATTTTTTACTTTATTCTTTTAAAAGTTATGTATGAAGACACTGCTTTGGTTCTAAAAGCCCGTCCCTTGTTGCTTTTATGTGGATGATAGACTAACTGATAAAGTGCAGATTATGACATAGAAAGGCTAGTTTTATTTCGTCTATTTATGTAGTATCGATGTTCCTCTCCAAATTAAAATAATAGCATTAGCAACTCTATAGCTGAGGAGGCAGGACTTGTGATGTATTTGGGGTTCCCTTTATTACCTTATTCTCTTTTATTTGGCAACTAACTATGCACTACTCTGTCTTACAACTAGTATAGTTAGTGTTGCTTGATAGTTGATAGTGGTTTCTGTTTTATGTAATGGGAATTAGGAAAGTGGATTTAGAATATTTAGGGGATGAACAGGGGCTTGAATTCATTGACTTTTTTGTATTGCAAATACTGAATAAAATCAACAAATAGGTTATCTAGTATTACAAACATTAGGTTAATACGACTGACTATTGATGTATGTTTTTTTTGTTCCTAGTGGCTTCCGGTTATTTTCTAAGAACATGGGATGGGATATTGTGTTTTCTTACTTTCCTTGTGTTTGTAAACTAGGCATGTCTTGTTGGGTTCCAGGTGTTGCATGGTTGTTCAACAAGTGTCAGATTTGACAGCAATTGGATTCTTGTTGAACAAATAGTATGCCAAGTTGTTTTGTTGCTTGTCCAATAAACGGAAAAACGTTTCCATGTCCTATCTTTTCCCAAAATTGACTTGGGCTTTGATTGTAGAAATATGAATTAAGTAATAGATTTAGGCAATCACTGGAAAGTGTTATTTAATTGAAGGCTCTTAATTTTGTCTGAGGACTTAAGAATCATTAGCACATTTTAAGGTTTGTGTACTATGAATGAAACAAAAAAACCCAAAAACCAGTAAGTGTAAAAAGAGAACTAGTCTTCAAATCCTGGATTTCAACTTCTCTTAAAGGATATGATCATTTATTTTCTTTTTTAAAGGGTATCCTTCTTTAAAATTGTTCAAAGTTATGCAATCCTGGTCTTAGTATCACTTTCAGTATATTATGGCAATTTTAACTTGCAGGCATGATGCATATCAACTTGTTTACTTCATAAATAAACAAAACTATATTGATTTAGCCATCTCTTTCTTGACTCTACAACTTGAGTCAGATTCTATGCCATTGTTATTTGTATCGCTTAAATAAACAATACTATATTGATTCAGTTATCTTTTTCTTGTCTTGACTACTTGAGTCAGTTTTTATGCCCTTGTTATATTGATCTCTTAAATGCCTGTAATGATATTTTTATATGCACCCGAGTAGGCAGCGGGTAGGAAATGTAGAAATCAAATGACACGGATAATTATAGGATAGTTCTAACGCTCATTTGTGATACAGATATAAAATGATAGGGCAACTGTATCTAACCAGAGGTACAGATACACCACTATGGTTAGGGAATCTGGTCTAAGAACACCATTCAACTTGCCAAGGTTGAACTAGAAAAGACACATATTAATCTAACTCTTACACTTAATTATATCTTTACGTTTAGATTGTTTGGCTGGGTTAGGAGTACCAACATACTGGTTTTAAATAGGGAGAGTCATCCCCCATTCGTGTGCTATTCCTACCTGCTTGTGATTTTCTATTTTCCTGCTTCTTGTTTTGATTGGCTATTACCTGTGTTTTGTTGACCCCGTGCTTTGATTGGCCATTACTAGTGCTGCAACCTCCTTACTAGTGCTGCACCTTCTGTTTTGGATATTACTAGTACGTCACCTGTGTTTTGTTGACCTCGTGTTTTGTTGACCCGTGATTAGTGGCTATATTCGTGGACTTTGTCTGGTTTCTTTTTTGGTTATGGCGAGTCAGTGCGGTAAAATAGATAGCAGGAGCCATTATGCTGCCCCGAGATCATGCTCGGTGAAGAGAGGTGCAATTACAGGGAAAAAGGGTTATAGATTACGAGTGGCATCGTGGAATGTAGAAACCCTAACTAGTAAGTTATTAGAGTTAATAGATGTACTGAAAAGACGTAGGGTTCAGATAGCGTGTCTGCAGGAGACTAGATGGCGGGGTGGGAGAGTAAAAGAGTGCAATGGTTATAAACTATCGTATTCAGTGTCAGATGGAATAAAAAATGGAGTAGGTTTTCTAGTTGCTAAAGAACTTCAAGATAATGTAGTGGAGGTGAGAAGATACGATGTTAGACTTATGCTGTTAAGAATAGTTATAGGGGATGAAGTAGTAGCAGTAGTTAGTGCGTATGCACCATAAGTTGGATTAGGCGAAACAGAAAGAACGAAGTTCTGGGATAGTTTAGACCATGTTAAAGGAGACATACCTAGAGAAGAAAAAATATGCATAGGAGGAGATTTTAATGGGCATATCGGTAAGGATAATGATCACTTCCCGTTGGTGCATGGAGGATTTGGGTATGGTCTTAGGAATGACGGCGGTAAGGAGCTTCTTGACTTTGCTTTAGCGCATGATCTAGGCATCATAAATTCGTTTTTTTAAGAAAAGAGAATCGCATCTTATCACGTTTAGCAGTGTTGGGAGACACACGCAGATAGACTATCTCCTGATGAGGGGAGAAGGTCGTAGCTCATGGAAGGACTGTAAGACAATACCGGGCGAGACAGTAGTGACTCAACATAATCTGTTGGTGGCAGATCTACACGTAAAGAGAGCAATTGTCCAACCAACTAAGAGAGTTAGACTTACGATCAGATGGGGACAACTCAAAGACGAAAAGATTACCATCTTTAGAGATAATGTCATACCAATGAGCCAGATTGGGCCACAGGAAGACGCAAACCAAAAGTGTGAGGCTATGGCTGTTGGGTGTAGGCTTCGGGGTGGATTAATCTGGAACAGTTGGGCTCGGCCTGCCCAAGTTCTAATTAGGCCCAGTTTAGTTAGAATGTTAACTAAAGGGTGAAACCCTAATTATTGTTAATATATATCTCTCTTGTCGAATTAGGGTTTATCCAACCTTGTCGTTGATAACTATATGTTCCGATCCGACCTGGTTTGCTGCCAATTTAGCTGAAACTACATTGGGTGATGTTGAACGTGGTTCTTCAACTTGCATGACAATTTAAATGTCTTTCTAACAAACACACAAACAAACATATCCAGTATATCCCACTCAAGAGCAGGGTCTGGGAGGGGTATGTGGTGGCGAGTCTTTCCTCTATCTTGGAGGATAGAGAGACCGCTTCCGAAGAGACCCCCGACTCGCTAACAAAGGTAATAACAATATCAATCATAACATATAGCATACAACACACAGGTAAATATCACATAAAGATTTTGATAGCGCGTACATCAAATAAACGGCATGTAACACCTATAAAGGGCAGATGTGGAAAACCTACACCTCACGCGAGGGTCCTGCCTCATGTCACCGTTTACCCTTCCTACCCACATAACCCACTAAAAGTCTTTAATTTTAATTCTACGCCTCCACTCACTCCTATCCTCGATCATGTGCTCAGAGAGGTGCAAGTCTACCTTCGTCCCAAGTCAGCCTAGGTCTACCTGTACTCCTCCTACCCTCTAAGTTGATGTTCTCTACTACTCTAACAGGTGCTGCCATCGTTCTCTTCTTCACGTGCACAAACCATCTTAATCTTCCCTCTCGTATTTTATCTGTGATACAAGCCACCTCCAGGCTCTAGTGAAACACGTCTTTCTTATCCGATCCAATCTTGTGTATCCACACATCCACCTCAGCATTCGTATTTCCGCGACCTCTATTTGTCTCTCGTGCGATTTGTTTATGGCCCAACAGTCTGTGCCGTATAACATAGCTGGACGTACTGCCACTATGTATAGTTTTCCCTTTAGTTTTGCTGGGAACCTCTTATCATACAAAATCCCTGATGTTGCTCTCCACTTGCACCATCCTGATTGCAGACGGTGGGCTACATCGCTGTGTATCTCTGCGTCTTCCTGTACGTACGAGCCCAGGTATTTGAACCTATACGTCTGTGGGACCGCCGTACCCTGGATATTGATTTGGGTGTCCTCTTCAGCCTCACCAGTAAAGTTACAATGCATGTATTCCGTCTTAGAGCGACTTATCCTTAAGCCTCTGTGCTCTAGTGCTGCTCTCCACTGTTCTAGCCTCTCGTTAAGCACCGTTTTAGATTCTGATATTAAGACAATATCATCCGCAAACAGCATGCACCATGGGACTGACTCTTATATAAACTTGCTCATTTCATCCAACACTACTGTGAAGAGAAATGGGCTCAATGCCGATCCTTGGTGGAGTCCGACTTCCATCGGGAAGAAGTCTGTGTCTCCAACTGGTGCTCGCACACATGTTTTTGCCCCGTCATACATATCCTGTATTATTTTGATATACCTCTCTGGTACCCTTCTAAGTCGTAGACTTTCCCAAATGAGTTGACGCGGTACACTGTCTTGGGCTTTTTCTAGGTCAATGAATACCATATGGAGGTCCCTTTTCTTTTCTCTATATTTCTCCATTATCCTCCTTATGACGTGTATGACTTCTGTTGTAGAGCGTTCTGGCATAAATCCAAATTGGTTTACCGCTATCTGAGTTTTTCGTCTAATTCTCGTGTCAATAACTTTTTCCCATAGTTTAATCGTGTGACTCAATAGCTTTATTCCCCTGTAATTTGCGTAACATTGGACATCTCTTTTTTCTTATATATGCTCCAAATTAGATTCTTGTAAATTAGATCATGAACTTGGATTTTTTTGATGCTTCATCCAACCTTGTCATTGATAACGATATGTTTCGATCTGACCCCGGTTGCTGCCAATTTAGCCGAAACTGCATTGGGTGGTGTTGAACGTGGGTCTTCAACTTGCATGACAATTTTGATGTCTTTCATTTAATTTAAATATACTCCAAATTTGGTTCTTGAAAATTAGATCATGGTCTTGGATTTTTGATGCTTCATCTAACCTTGTTTATGTGTAAAAATATATATTAATTATCGTGAAAAAACGTTTTTCACAAATTAGTTTTAAAATGAAAATTCTCAACTAAACTTCACACAAATGGTAAGTGTACCGGTTGTGATATAGTAAGGTTAGGTAAGTCCGGATATCGAACCCTAAAGATACGTTTGGCGGCTTTCGGTAATAAACCTCTATCGACTTCTAACCTAATTAATCAGATTATTTTAATAATTATTAATAAGCAAAATAAACAACTTAACTTAGATTAATTAATCTAAACACGACGAATGAAATAAACAAATAAGAATTCATTGGAAACTTGAATACGATTAAACATGTGCAATAACTACCTAGGTAGGAATCCAACTAAAATCTGATGACACAAAGGCAATAACTCGTATGACTGTCTCCAAAAATACGATTAAATATATGATATAACTACCTATGTTGCTACTCTCTAAGAAAACCAAAGACACATGTGAAGCCCTTAGGTTTTCTACCACAATATCTTTAAGATTGTATCTCTAATTCTAAGACAAAGGTCAACCTAATTAAATCAAATTAAATACCTTAAAACACTAACTAACACCACGAATGAAAGGCAAAACACGCTCTCGCGAAATCTAAACCTAACAAGCAATGGGTAGGCGGTTTTAAGCAATATCTATCACTCCTAGGTTCTAAATAAGGTACCACACCCAAAATACTATCAAATCACAGCTAAAACTCCTAAGATTATCTCTAATCGAAGTTCAAAATTGAAAACACAAAGTAATTGATTTAAACATGCAAAATCTAATCTAGATGTCACGCAATCTATCAAGATCAGGCATACACACCATGACCACAATTTTCAAGCATAAAACAATACACATGTTCATATTTCATAGAAAAAAATTAGATTCTAAGATTAATAAACAAACATAGGAAATCAAAACTAAAACTTTAATCAAAACATGTTAGTTTTTAACCAGACCTAGGTAGTAATAAAAAATTAGCTACTCATAACGTCGAGAAACATCAAGAACGATAATAAAGTTGAAAACTTTAGAAACATAAATGTGAGAAACAATGAAACAAAGAAAAATAATCGAAAACGAGATGAAACCGAATGATCTACAATGCTTGAATGCTTCAATCCTTGCTCCCCGATCTTGCTCTTTTGCTTTAAGATTGCTGTCCAAATGTACTCAAAAGCTCTAAAGTTGAATAAAAAATAATGAACTTTTTTAGTTTTCTTTTTTTCTTTCCTCCCGTGCGTCCATCCTTGCGTGTTTGTATATTCTTTTCCTGCTGCCATTCCCTTTTTTATATTCAAGAAAATTAGGTTATGTACTCCATTCAACCGCCTTGAGTTGCTTGGTGTCTACGTTTTGTCCTTTATGGGCATCTTTCAAATATTAATGGACTTTAATAATTTAATTGGCAATCTCCATTGTGTCAAACATAATATTTCAAACCCCACATCACATGTAGGGTTGTTCACGAACCGGACCGAATGCTTGTTCGCTCAAACTCGGTTTGTTTACAAATCGAGTGGCTCGGTTCGGTTCGAATTTACTAATTCGAGCTAAAAATTCTTGCTCGAACTCGGTTCGGTTTATAATCGAGCGCTCGGTTCTGCATAGTCTCATATTACAATTTAGTATAAAACTAATCCTTCATTCAAGAAGTTCAAGTTCTAACTCAAACTCAACAATATAACAAAAGAAAACGTACAAAGTAAGTTCAACACAATAGAAATCTAAGAGATAAATAAAGTTTTAACTCAAACTCGAATAAATCATGATAAAACCCACGTCCACCACCTCCACGGCGACCATTTCCACGTCCACTATACCTGCTTTTCTTCTTTGACCATCCAACAACCTTACCCAAGTGGTTGCGTTAGTGCGTTTTGAGATTTTAGATTTAGGATTGATGACACTTGACCACTTGATTTTTTGAGTTAAAATATTAAAAGGGACCAAGGGTAATGTGATAAATAATTAAAATGGTAATATGGTAAATAAAAATTATATTTAAAAGAAATTCGAGCAAAATCGAACGAGCAACGAGCGAGACAACCTTGTATTTGGTGGGTCATTAAATTGCATGACAATTTAAATGTCTTTCATTTAATAAAAATATGCTCCAAATTAGATTCTTGAAAATTAGATCATGGACTTGGATTTTTTGATGCTTCATCCAATCTTGTCATTGGTAACTATATGCTCCGATCCGACCCGGGCTGCTGCCAATTTAGCCGACCCATGTGACTCCAATATTGGCCCGATCGGACCAACGACTAGCTTAACGGCTCGTGGGTTTAAATCGTCAATAAGCCGGCTATTAGATACCTTGTGATATATTTAGTCCCCGCCCTTAGATGTTTGTGACCTGTGAGTGAAATAACTAAAAATAATAATAAGATTTTCTTGCATTCTGATACCCATATTACATGTAGTTGTGTTAATTCATTTATCAAATAATTATTGTTTCGGAATACTCAGGTGGTGAAAGTATATATGGAGGGACATTCGCCGATGAGTTCCATTCACGTCTAAGATTCAACCACAGGGGTTTAGTTGCATGTGCAAATTCTAATTCACCGAATACAAATGGAAGCCAATTCTTTATAACTCTGGATCGTTGTGATTGGCTTGACAGAAAGCATACCATATTTGGCAAGGTAACTCAACTTCACTGATGCATAATCACTTTGCCTGCATAATCACTTTGCCTGCATAATCATTTTGCATGTTTGTCTCTTTTGATATTGATGAATTTATATGGTCTATAGGTAACTGGAGATTCATTATATAACCTGTTAAATATGGGTGATATTGAAACTGATAAAGATGACCGTCCAGTTGATTCTCCTCCAAAAATACTTTCTGTTGAGGTATAATTTGTATTTATCTTCCATTTTATCTTTTGCCATGTCATTACAATAGAAAAGCGTAAGGGTTGAAATTCTGAGTTTGACTTTAGTAATGAACAGTTTGCTTCGGGTATCTCTAGTTGGTGAATTCAACAATTTATCTAGAAAGGAAATTTGTCAAATGGATTGTAAACACAATTTGACAGATAGTCACGCAAAGTAGGGGTGTGCGCGGTGCGGTTAATACAATTTTCGAAACCGAAACCGCGAGTTCGGTTAATACCGTCTTTTTAACTGTAACTGCAACCGAAAATTCGGTTAACCACACTTTGGTTAACCACCGGTTATGGTTAATTTGCGGTTAATTTCGGTTAATTGACTAATATATTTAACATATGATTTTAAACCAAAATATTAACTAATAAATTATTGTTAGGCTAAGTTTGGACCAATTTTATAAGGGTGTGCACGATAATGGTTCGTTTTTAAGGTATTGCCAAAGCCGAAACCAAAGTCGGGGTGTGCATACAACAATGTGTGCGCGCATTTTGCATTGTTTCTGTTTGTTTATAATGTTTCTTCAATAAATAACGGAATCCACTATGTAAATATATTTTTATAAATGAGAATTAAAAGGATAAATATATGAAATTCTAGTAAAATCATGAGAAATATTGTAAATTTATTATACATTAATGACATTCGGTTCGGTGCGGTTAATGCGGTTAATTTGCACATCAAAACCGAAACCGAACCGCAATATGCGGTTAATCGGTTATGCCTTAACCGAACCGTCGATTAATTGTTCGGTTCAGTTAATTTGGTTCGGTTCATGCGGTTAATTCGGTTATGGTTCGGTTAAATCGGTTATCTGCTCACCCCTGCAAAGTGTATTTTGAATGCGTGTAATTATCTAGAACAATTTAATATGTTACCGTCCAAAAGTGCAAAATATCATATTTCCCATGACACAAGTTTTGATAATCATAAAGCAAAATTGGGGAATATGCTATTGGCAAGTTTGGGGATATATGAAATTGTCCTAACTTTCTAAATTGCTTTATTCAAGAATTAGACAATTCTTGTAATAATGTATCTTTGTAATCATATGTATTTTCTCTAATTATATAAAAAGGTTCTATTAAAGGACAACGTGTTTTAGGTCAACCCAGCCCGTACATCAATTATGTGTTTTGAACCCCCTAACCTGCTCAACCCTGCCATTAGATAACCCCAAGAAAATAATTTTTCATATGGCTTATGCCATTATAAAGTTAATAGTAGCATATTATTTGACATGAAGTTTATCCCAACCGTATTCTCTAGTGATTTAAAAATCTTGGCATGTCTTATATGTCTAATTTGTTGACAATTGAGATAATTAATCCTTTCTTAAACTTCAGGTGTTGTGGAACCCATTTGATGATGTTTTTCCAAGAGCAGCACCTGCTAAACCTTTGCTGTCATCTACCATGGTAGGTGGCAACAAAGATGCAAAAAAGAAGGCTACAAAGTAAAACTTATATCCTGCGTTTGGAATGGTTCAAAGTTTTGATATTAGATAGTTGTTCTTAATTGTAAAGTTTCTTAATCTTGTGATTTTGATTTTAACAATTCTAGAAAGTTAAACTTATTGTCATTTGGAGACGAAGCACAAGAAGAGGAGAAAGAGCTGGCAGCAGTGAAGATTAAGATAAAAAGTAGTCATGATGTATTAAATGATCCTCGGCTTTTGAAAGAAGAAAATGCAAGAGATATATCAGTAAGTATAACTTTTCTAAGGCATAAACATCTTAAGTAATTTTCTATACATAAGTTAGATTAATGTTAAAATAATATATATATTTTTAATCGTATTTGACACATTAATTAATTATAAAAAAAATTAGGACAAAAAGTGCATTGGTCAACCCAATCCTTGATGCTCATTTCATCCTTATAAAAGCTATCCTATTGATATTGAACAGAACCCATGTTGGCTTGTTATGTATGCGAACCAAAAAACGTCACTTAACAATATGAGATAATTGAACTATCAAGATCAAAAAGAACACATGCTATAACGTGGTTCACTCCAGTGTTTTAAAAATCGCTAACCGCTAGTCAGGCAGCGAGGTACGGACTAGCGATTAATCAGGACTTATCAGGATTAACCAGATTGGAATTTATATATATAAATATTAGTTTTATATATAAATACACATATTTTAATATGTATTTTTTATAAAAATGTTCAGTTTTATATAAATGTACACATAGAATTTCCAATATTTGGCCGGAATTTTATAGCCCGCTGGAATCTCGTCGGAATCATCAATTTCTAAGATTGGGCATAAGAAGGCAGGAGATGAACCCAGAGCTTCAGGTTAGATATAGGTTGAACGTGCATGGAAAGGTTTAGGAAAGTGGGTGGTAGTCACCTAGTCAAAGCTTTAGCTAGATTTCCCAAATGCAGTGGGTGAAAAGAATCAATGTTCTAGCTGATAAAGCCTCTCCTATTGGGTTGTGAAGTCCTTGTGGGCTTTTAGGTTGACATTAGAAGTCATGTGCGAAACCTAGTTTAGTTTTCTTGGTCTCCAAGCTACAAACCCCGATTGTACCTTTATATAAACCATGTTATGTATTGTAAACTTGTATCTGAGCTTAATAGAAAATACCTAGTTGTAGCTAGTGGACGCAGGTCACCTCGAATGAACCACTATAAACTTCTCGTGTTCTTTATTATTGCTTTCTTGTGAGCGAGTGTGATTGTGTTCCGCTGCGTGGATGCCTATCTCTAGAGGATTATGTGCTAAATGTGGAGAGTCGTGTTTGCTCTCAGAGCATCTCAGGATCTGATAGTTCAACAACCTCCACATTAACTTATAAATATGATCCATTTACTCAACTTTAAACTATATGATCTTTGAAGTATTTGAGCTGTTATGTTTTGAACTATTTGATCTTTGAAGCACTTGATTGTTATTTTTATTTTTTAATTATTTATGTTTGCAGCATACTAATCTTAACTATATATAAAATTTATTAAAAATACATATAAAATCTCCAAACCCATTTATCCTGATTAATCCCTAGTCGGTACTTCACCGCCCGACTAGCGTCTAGCGATTTCTACAACATTGGGCTTCATCCATGGCTGAACTTGAGAGGCTTTGTGGAAGATCAAGAACGTATAATTACAGTTGCATAAGAATTAAGATGTCTATTTACAATAGTTGATTAGGGTTATTGCCCACCTATTTTGCCTTCTCTAATTATAAGACCATGAGGAAATATGCCACTACCTAGGTCCTAGACATTTCAACTAAGTGATTTTTAGTGCTTTGAAGTAAACTCCTAAATCAACTTTGAATAGAATTGCAGTGTGTGGGTTGTCAAAATTGTGGGTCTATATTATTGCTAGGTTTTATAGCTAAACTGAAGTGTTATTTCAGTATTTGGGTATAGAGGACTGCACGTCTGCACCCCAACAATTTTATTAGAAATGAAGCCATTGGCCCATCCCATAAACAAACAAACAAACAAACAAACAAACCCAGTATATCCCACTCAATGAGCAGGGTCTGGGGAGGGTAGGTGTAGGCGAGTCTTTCCTCTATCTTGTTAGGTAGAGAGACCGCTTCCAAAGAGACCCCCGACTCGATAGCAAAAGCAATAATGATAGGAAGACACCGTAAAATAAATCATACAACATATAGCATACAATATACAAAATAAAACAGCTAAAGAATTAGAGCAAGAAAAAGCATACATCAGAGGGGCAGCTAGAATCACCGCTAAAGAGCAGATGTGGACTACGTACACATCAGGCCCCGCAAAAATTCTACATAATGATAGCAAGACATCGTAAAATAAATCATACAACACATAGCATACAGTATACAAAAAATAAAACAGCTAAAGAATTAGAGAAAGAAAAAGCATACATCAGAGTGGCAGCTAGAATCACCGTTAAATAGCAGATGTGGACTATGTACACATCAGGCCCCGCAACAATTCAAATACCCTTCGTGCCTATAGGTCCCACTAAAAGTCCTTAATTTTAATTCTACGCCTCCACTCACTCCTATCCTCGATCATGTGCTCAGAGAGGTGCAAGTGTATCATATCTCGCCTAATTACCTCATCCCAAGTCAACCTAGGTCTTCCTCTACTCCTCCTACCCTCT
>BJCO01235999.1:0-17871 GCA_018326465.1 Flaveria floridana | reverse complement strand
CGGACTCCTCCACCTTAGACTGTGGGGGTGTATTAGAATAGATTAGTATTGATTGTATTTTATGATAGTTCGAGGTCGTGTTATGTAAATATTAACATTATATGTATGAGGTTAATGAGAAGGGGCAGACCCAACTTTTCCATAATCTTTTATGCAGTAGCTTCAGTGTGTATTATCGACATAACATATCACCAAAGTTGGGCTTTTTATTAAATGTTTCCTTAAACGCATCTACTGTCTAATTTGGTTTAGCTTCAATGTGTATTAAACGTATCTATGATCTGTCTACGCTTCCATTGCGTGACACTTGGCAGCTTGCAGACCGTCTTATGTCAAACACTAGCACAGGTCAAAGGCTACTGGAGATATTGCTTATGTTGTATTGTTGTTGCGAATAAATTTCCTTTATAAATAACTAACTTGAGGAAAAGGTAAAGATTACTAACAATACTTTCAAGCTTGAAGGAAGAGAATCTGGTAACTTTCCGAACAGATTGCAACTCCTCAAGATCCTGGCAATATTAAATTTACAATAAATTAAAAAAAGGAAACTGGTAACACTAAACACTTCACTAAAAGAAGAAATTCAACTACTCACAGGGTCTTGAAAGATGCGTTGCCAAAAGGTGGACAAGGCGTGTCTGGTCCTCTCAAGTCGCTAATTCTCCTGCATTTCTTGATTCGGTCAGCACAAATGATCACAATTGCAATCAAATTAAATACATGATATATGACGAATTACTAACAAGTCTGTTAAGTTTGTCAAAAGAGTAACGGTAGAAGGTATTGGCCCCTCCAATCCACTAGCTTGAATCCTTCTGTTATTCAAAAACTCTAATTAAATATAATTTCTGCATACAACAAATCGAAAATAGAACAGTAGGAAAATGCCTCACAAGCTCTTGAGACTTTGCCATTGGCCTATGTAATCGGGGATCTTTCCAGAGAAATTGTTACCACCAATCCGACTGCAAAGGACACGAAATAAAAGCGTCAGTTATGTTATGTCTGGCAATACATTCAAATTCAATGAGAGTGTATAACTCACAATTCCATAATAGTGGTCAGTTTTGCAAAAGATTCAGGCAACTCCCCACTAAAAAAGTTGGAGTTCAGAAATCTAAAATAAAAAGACAGCACAAACATAAATAAAATTGATATGATAACAACATACGGAGAGCATTAAACAACAATAACAAGATAATTTAAGAAGTCTTACAATCTCTCAATGCTTGCAAGATTCCCAAGTTCCTCAGGAATTGTTCCAGACATCATATTGTCCTCTACAGTTCTAATTAACAATAAAACTGACACCATAAACAACAAAAATTAGATAAATAAGTTGTAATTAAGTAAAACTGAGAGAGAAGTTTACAAAGTTGTCAATGTGCTTATGTTCCCAAGCTCCTTGGGGATTGATCCAGTTAATCGATTTCCAATCATAGAACTGCAAACAGTAAAGTAAAACCCATGTAACATAGAGTACCAAAATAAACAAAAGAAACAGGCTTTTTGATACCAAATCCGATGCTTAAAGAACTTGATCTGAAATTTTGGTTCCAGAGACCCCGGCGCGTCACATACGCGAGGCGCGCATCCTTGTACAACTAAATAAGCTTTATTTACAACCAAAACCTAAGCTTTTTTTCATCTGTTTTACATACAAAACTATTTATCAAGTAAACCTCTTAGACTAAGGGTGTGAATTTCTGATACGATCCGAAAACAAGACACGAATCTAACACGAAATTTATGGGTTTGAGTTTACTATAAACGGGTTCGGGTTAGTTTCGAGTCGAACCTGTGAACCGCTTAGCTAAACAGGTCGGGATCGGGTTCAACCCAACGGGTTGACCCGTTTGACCCATTTTTTATATAGTTTATTTTTTTTTATATATTTTGTGTGCACAAATTAAATTTCTTATGTGTTTTATTTCAAAATTTAGAACTACAAAAAATTGACATAAGAGTTCATCACTAAAATATAATTGTTTTATATTAATTGGTAATTTTTATTGTAAAATAATAAATTTCAAGTATTAATATGTGAAATAAACATTAAAAAAATTAAAAATCTGGGTCAAACGGGTCGTGTTTGTGTCAACCCCGTAAATTTTCATGTCGTATTTGGGTTGTCACTTCAAACACAATTTTCGGGTTCGGGTGTGTTCGGGTTCGTGTAAAATTTCACGACCCGTTTAGCACACCTACATGAGACGCGCCTTCATTCATCGTTGTATTTACATCAGCGCCCCTCACACGCCTCACGCATTACAATAATAAAGAAAAGAAGTACATGTTTAAAATTTGCCCCATGGAACCCCATTCTGGAGGGATGGTACCACTAAGAAAGTTGCGAGTTAAGTCTCTGTAAGAAAAACACACACACAAATCAACTATCAAATACAAAACGTTGTAAATCATAATATTAATAATCAAAATCAATTGTAGGAACGTACATATTTTGAAGGTTAGGAAGATAGGTGAATTCGGGTGGGAGAATGCCTGCTAAACTCTGTCCTTTAAGACTTCTGCAATTCATATCATACAAACCAAAACAACACAAAAAAATAATAATCAATTCTACTTCTCTAACTCCAATATATTCAATCAAACATTAGGTAAAGTATTTAAGTATGCATAAGAACTTCTCAAACTTAGGGGCTGTTTGGGATTGCTTTTTTTTTTTAATAACTTTTGACTTTTGAAGGGTGAAAAGATCAAAATGCCTCTTCAAAAACCACCAAAAGTTAAAATTTTTAACTTCTGGTGACTTTTGAAGAGGTATTTTGGTCTTTTCACCCCTCCAAAAGTCAAAAGTTGTTTAAAAAAAGAAATCCCAAACAGTCTCTTAACTAGATTCAATAAACAATCATGATTACCCTAATTGGTGAGTCAGTTCCGAATAGGTTAACGAAGTATTGAAGATATTGCGTCTTCGTTCAATCAATTCGTCATCAGAAGTTCACTTAGAAGCGTGCACTGCTGAGTTCACGGGGCAAACTCTTTTTTTCGTCAGTAGTGTTAATTTTTGACTCAGTACTGTAAATTTCCAGTTCTGTAATAGAATTTTTTTAATAAATATAAAGTCATGCACCTTGTAAAATAGTTACTTTCGCTCCGCCCCCTTAAGATTTGGATCAACGTCCTCCACCATTATTGGGCTACCGAGTTGTGCCCACAGGTTAGAAGAGGAATCGTGGGCTCAGATTTGGGTGGTCCAGCAGACTTAAAACAGGCCTCCAATTGTGGGCCAACTAAAAACATTTCTCAGCGAAAGCCCAATCTTCCAGCCCAAATATGTTCTTTTTTCAAGTCACAAGTCACAACTCAACACCCAATCTAGACTCTACATCTCTCACTTACAAACAAAGAGTGGGGTAAAAGTGAACTAAGACTAGTATATTTATCCATGTGGATGGGTTAGAAACGTTGAATATTCGACCCGAAAAAGACTCGTATATTTATTTGTGTCAAAACAACGATTCTTACGCAGACACAATTAGAATCATGTAACTAAAACACGAATGTTTAACTCATTTATTTAAACGTGTTGAGAGTGTACCCCTAATTGGCTCGGCCTAACATATAGTGACCCATCAACATCCTACCATATAAGGGGCATTTCTTCATCATTAGGAAATATCACATTCTTCCATAAGACCAGTGGCGGAGGATTGTACCAAGGCTTCGGCCTTCGATGAACTCTATACTGACTTGAGCGTTGGAGGATTGTACCAACACGTGTCAAACGGGGTGATGGGTTGACGAGTAGGAATCAAGTTTGTGAATTGAGATAAACGGGTTAAACAACTCGTAAGCGATTTGGCAGATCAACCTATTTAGTTAAACAGATTAAACAGAACATGACACCATATAATTAGAACCTATATATATTTTACCGAACTTAAAACCTAAAAGACACGAGTCGTAATTCATCGTGCACCACCACCCCTACGAGTTCAAACTTGATAAATTCGAGTGAAAAGAAACTTACATGCTAGTGACATGGCAAACCGTCCCATTTGCTTCACAGCTGCAAAGGACCGTATCATCGTATCCATTACTGGTATTAAAACTGACCCATTCAACACACGGATCCTCGTTGAAATCCCAATCTTTACCCAACTTACGACCGATGACCCTCAACGCATCCACTGTAAAAAAAACTACAAAATTTAAGCCTTATAACAAGAAACATCAGATCTCAAGTTACAAGCATATAGTCGTCAAACCTTCATCGGATGGTAGACGCGTTGTGTTAATAGATGCAAAACCAAAGGGGAGCAATGCTAACCATAGAATTGTGACCAACATGTTGCTTAAATGTTCGGTATCATACTATGGTTACTTATCTATATAAGAGCCACTTAGGAGATGATAAAATGCTGTAGATGAGAAGACTTTTGGATGATTAATATTTTAATGTCATGTTGTCACTCTAAAGCAATGCAACCCATAGACTTGTGGCCAACTTGTTGGGTTAGTCTTTTGGGGATCAAAACATTTGTATTTATATAATAGCCAAATGGATGTAAAAAAATCAGTAGTAGTTGGAACGTAAATTAAGTGAAGACGAAGACTTTTGGTGTTTAATGCTATTAATTGCGTCGCTTTCCGTATTGTATATGTACTAAGTGTTTTTTTAACGACTAATTGTATCACTAACGGGTTATGGCCCACCTGATCAACTTCACTACTTAAGTACTAAACCTTGGAGCACTAGGCTGGCGCGTTCCCGAAGAGAAGTTCGTGCATCAATCTTTCCTCATCAGTAACGAATCTAAGACCACCATAAGAAAGAAACTCATCATAAATTAAAAAAACCTCAGTGCTCAACCTGATACTAAATATATAATGGATTTATTTCATCTGAGGAAATAAGAAAGGGTTGAATATAAGTTTTATTTAAAAACAGCTCTTAATATATTTTTATTAATCATGCACCTTAAAGAATCTAAACTCATAATATCTTGAAGAGAAGGGGGTCTTCTTACCAATAGAATATCCCCATAGGAACACCAAAAAGTATAGTATGTACATTTTTATTGAAGAAGTATTCTTCATGCGTATGTCTTTAACACTATAATAACTAAATATTTAAAAACGCTAAGGTTTCTTATATACAATAAAATGGTTCTAGCAATAAACTAGAACACCGGAGGAGTACAACAATATTTAAATATTGGAATTTACGTCACGACCAATCTAATAAAAACTCTATTTTCTACTCATAAAAATCCCAATGATTTAATCCCTCACAAGTTTTATTATTCATTAATAAGACCTTTTTTTCAGGTCCAAATATACAATCACATCGATCGATTTCACAAAAAAAAAGATTGTGATCCGTAGATTCTGGTTTCGGGTTTTGGGTCATACCCCAAACACAGGTACAAACCGGGTTTGGCCCAACCGGATTTTGTTGTACCCAGTTTGAGGCAAACCGTGCTATACCCGGGTAGGATCGAGTCGGGTTTGAAACTGGGTCGAATATCATGTTTAGTTTTTTTTCCTTCAATACATTCATTAACTATTCATAATTTATTTAATTCATTTTAAGATTAAAAATATTTTTTATTAATTAAGAAAATAGATCTTTTTATAAATTCAATTTCTAAATAAATAATTTTTTTAATAAATACTTTTTTTTTTCTAAATCATCGGACTTTTTATTAAAAATAAGAAATATTTTAAAACTTGTGTTGTTAAAAAATAAAATTTTAATGAAACAAAAATGATAAAAATTCAAACTTTTTATAAGAAATTTTTTAAAAATAGCAACTAAAATTTTAAAAATTACTTTTAAAAAAGTAAAAAAATAAAATTCTAAAAATGACATCGTTGTTTATTATTTAAAGTCTTTACTCATGTAATTTTAATAATATCATATCTCAAGATATTATTTTATAATTTTAAAAATTTTATTACTAACTATTTAATATTTATTTATACAATTCATTATTTATACGAAATACTAATCTAGTAAAATAATATATGAGTATCGAGATGTAGTTACCAGAGTAAAAACTAACAAAGTCTCTGAGGTCACCAAGGGGCACCACGTTCCTGAGGGGAGGGGGTAATTGTGTCACGCACATTAAATTCTCAAAGAAGTTGTTTCGTCCACGTGCGATAATTTTACCATCATGCTTGAGAATTGTTTCATCCATATGTAATAATTTCATTCTCAGATATGAACTGTTGATTCCTTAAATAACAAGCTATCAATACTTTCTATTGTTTTAGCCTTTTGCATTTTAGACTTCGAATTTCAAAAACAGAAAAAATAATAAATTATAAAGTTTGATCAATGTTTTACTTTATTTCATTTATACTTTTTTTTTCTGTTTACATCTTTCTATAACTTTCTCATATTTTTTTACTAGGTTATTACCCCGTGTATTACACGCGTTGAATAAATAAAAATATTAAATAGTTATTAGTAAAAATTAATGAATTATAAAACGATCTTTTAATATAATATATGATTGATATTACGTACGAGTGATAAAGAATGATATCATTTTTTAAATTTTTTTAATATTTTTCAAAAAAAGTTGGTTTTTAAACAAATTGTTTCAAAACAACCCGTTTTTACAAAAAGTGCCATTTTTAGTAATTTATTTATTATAACTTTAAAATTTAATTACTTTTGTTTCATGAGAATTTTATTTTTAAAAGAAACAGGCTTTACAATATATTATATTTTTTAAAGTTTGATATTATTTTTTTTGAAAAAGTTTCTTATTTATATATGTAACATGAAAAAAACTAAATAATATCAATTGTAGTTAATGTAATATTTATTAGGAGAGAGGAGCGGGAAAATAAAACTTAGTAGCTCTAAAATTGTGACAAGTGACATACAAAAACCCTTCTTTTATTAGTATTGATAGATTTTCAGGAATATTATTTATTTGAGTCATTACTATTACTATTTTCATACATTTTTTTTCCATTTGACTCCTCAAGATTGTTATTCATTCAAAAATGTTAACTTCGTTAATTTAAAATGTTAAGTATCTATTATTAAATGGGATGATTATGTAATTTTACATAGAAAAACAAAATACTAATTTATGTTCACGTCTTGCTGATGAAATTCCATTCATATATTACTATTTCATTCACAAAACCTATATTTGACCTTTCATCTTTTTATTTTTGAACCTTTCATCTATCTAAATTCTGGTGGTAGTCGAAACCTGTTAAAAAAATATTGTATAATGAAAAACACCGTGTCTAGTTATCCTCTCTCTTATATCATGATTCCCAATCACAATCACACAAACAATCCTATTATGACAAAGTTAAGAACTTGTCAATTTAAATATTTAACATTTTAAATTGATGAAGTTGACAATTTTAAATGAAAATGATAATTTTTTAAACGCTTGAAGAGCTGGATACAAAAAATGTTTTTTTGAATGAAATTGATAAATGTATCAAATCACATAACAAAAACAACAATTTACCCTGTTTATTTTTAACATAATCATTTTATTTTTGCATATCCACTCTATTTTACAGGTTGGTAAGACTTGTTAACTTTATTTCACCGTTTGATCACAGATCACTAGAAGTTGATTTGTGGTTTGTGAAAGGACTTAATCGTGGACTCGTGGATTTTTAAAGTCAAAGTAAAAATAAATTGCAAAAAGTCGATAATATAATTACAAACAAACTGTGTTTAGAATAGGTCAGAACGGCACTACTTTTTATTTTTAGATATATAACTAAAAATATGACAATAAATAAAAGCCAAAAAATAACATACTTGTGATCCAACACATCTCCTACAAAAAATGTCTTATGATATACAGTACTACTATATAGAATGTGATCAAAATTCCAACACCAGTTAATATAACAACTTATTTGTATCATTGGATCTGTTTTGCAGATAATCACTAAAACGGTCAATCGGGTACAGATCAACAGCAGATGTTGAGGAATCGGTGTACGGGATTGACATTTCCTCGATTTGGCTCTCGTTTGTATTCTCGAGCTGCTTCATCATTTTGTCACGATCTATTTCAGTCATCGGGCGGCTTTGTTCAACGGAATATTCTTCAGGAACTATTCTTCCTTCAAGCATGCTAACCACTGATGACATTGCGGGCCTATTGGTTGGAGAGATCACAGTGCAGGCTAGAGCTAGATTTATAACAACCGTTATTTCTTGGACGTCATAGGAATCGAGCTTCGGATCAACTAATTTCATCAAATTACCCGTGGCTTTCAAAGATATTGCCTAAAATGAAGAAACAAGGGGGAATATGAAATATGATGAATAAATGCAGTTAAAAGGTTTATGCACGCAATGGCAACCCGCTAGCCCTAAGGCTCAATACCATAATAAACCACAAAAGAGTCCATTGATCTAATTTTGGTATATTCCTCAACTTGTAAACAAGTTAAAGTCACGAAACTACTTTTTGTATATTAACATATATCTAAACTCGTCTAAACTGCACATACTTGTGATTTTTTCATCTAAATAATGTTTTTTTTCTTAACTAAATTTAAAAGTTAACAAGTCACTAAGTGCATTTTAGATGTTTTAAGGGACTTTAATGATATTAACCCTAGTCTTTAACATGGGACATGGGTAGACTTGGATTGTATTTCATCTCACAAAAGGTCAAACGGTTTGAAACCCGGCTGAAGTGGTTTAAATGCTTAAAAATCCTAATTATTTATCAAACCCAAAATGGACAAAAAAACATTGAAGGGTCAGCCCAACCAAGACCCACCAATTCTGCCACCTCTACTTTATGTTACTTACACGTTCAAGAAGAACAAAATGATTTTCCTTTGCCCTGTCAGCGATGTTAGCCATCCCACTTACGATCTCTAAGAGGACAATTCCATAGCTATAGACATCTGCTTTATCTGTGAGGTAGCCACGCAATGCATATTCGGGAGCCATGTATCCACTGAAAATTCAAAATAAAATTATTTTGGGAAGCCTAATTGTTGCAACACAGGTATTGGAAATGCAACAATTATTTAAAAAAAATAGTGTAAACTAGAATCTAAATGACTTACTAAGTTCCAGCAACACGGGTGCTTATATGGGTGTTATCCTCTTCATCAAGCTTAGCCAAACCAAAATCTGAAATTTTGGCATTTAAATGCGCATCAAGCAGCACATTTGTTGCTTTAATGTCTCTGTGCACAATTTTTAATCTTGATTCTTCATGGAGAAAAGCAAGACCTTTCGCTATACCAATACATATCCTGTATCTTGTTGGCCAATCAAGTTCCAACTGCCATTCTTTACGCCCTTCAATACATAAGGTCAAATATATTTCAGAAAATAATTACATAAAATACCATTAAACCCTAAAATAATAAATCTACAAGAAAACCGGTTAAGCTGGTCAAACTCACAGAAAGCGTATTCCCCAATACATAAAAACCTCCAAAATCATTTATAAAAAAATGTATTATTGAAATTATATAACTTTTGCAAACATATTTGATGAACTAAGTGCAAAAAAGTAAAAAAATACCGGATAAAAGTGTTTTAGGACAACCTAGCCTGACATGCACCAGAAAGTACATGTTTTGACCTGTTACTCAACACATCCAATTTGCCACCTATACTCAAGTAGTTTTAATGGACAGAAAGCGTATCATTTACCAAATAAAGCACGGGCAAGGCTGTTGTTTTCCATGTATTCATATGCTAGTAACAATTGGTTTCCTTCAATACAACATCCATGGAGCTTCACGAGATGTGGGTGTTGCAAAGCAGAAATCACGCCTAATTCATTCAAGAATTCCCTATTTCCTTGCTTTGATTTAGAGGAAAGCTGTTTTACTGCTATTAAGGTGCCCTCTGGCAGTACTCCCTTCATAAAAGATAATATTTCCCAACATTAACAAAAACATGTTTAATATTATCTGATCAAGAAATATACTAGATTACCTTGTAAACAGGGCCAAAACCACCTTCTCCAATCTTATTAGCAACATCAAAATTGTTTGTTGCGGCTTTGATTTGCCTCAATGTGAAGAAACCAGTGTTAAGCTCTAGACCATTCAGCTCTGTTGAATCACAAATTAGTTTGGACATGTAAAAATTTCTGGAGAGAATAAAATTAAGGGGAGTTTGGCATGTTAAGTTGATATTCAATTTCACAATGCATATCTAATCCCCTTACTCTGTGGGAGCAACCTCTTTATCCGATTGGGAGATAAGATTTGCCCTCATCTCACCCTCCCCAGACCCTACCGTATGAGCGAGTTTATGCTAGAAATGTTTGCTTGTTTGTTATATCCAATCCCTCCTTTAATATGTAAAGGTTTATCATGTAATTACCTAGTCCCATAGAATCTTTGCGTCTTAAATAGCCCAACCGCCATAGAACTCCAAGTATTAAGATGATCAGGCCGAGTGTTCCGACTACAATTCCAGCCACAGTGCCTCCAGACACAGCATTTCCATCTTTTGGAATCGGATAATCTGAATAATTAAGAGGAAGATAGAAACAATAGTCAAAAACTGTTAAAGAAAAAGAAATAGCATAAAAGGAGCAATATCCAATGATCAAAAAGCCATTTAACAAAGATACATCCTTTTGAAAATGTTGAAAGGCTAATATTATGAAAGACAGAAGATATGAATATGTTCTCAGATCTAAAAAGTAAAAACATGGTATTCCTAGATGGGATAATTGCATAAAACTTTTAGATTATATGTCTTTTGTTTGTTTATGTTATAGCTCAATTTGTAGCCCACTCAGCTTTAGGGTTTAGCTTAGGAGTGGTTACCTCCTCTATATATACACAAGTCTATGTAATGAAGAAGAACACATGAAATACACTTCAAGTACTACTATTTAGTTATATGTTTTCAATTATCCCGTGATTATAGAGTTGAATTCTTCAAGTATCCTGTGAGCACACCTAATCGAATATCACCACCACAGCCATGAGTATCATCACCCACCTGCCGCCCTTTCAAGATATCCTATTCGAGAGATATTCAGATCTCATTGCCACCACCATCATGCCCGGATATTTAGACCATGGGAGGTGGGTTTTTTCTCCCGAGTTAGTTTCTTAATTTGACGTTTTGTTCACACTAGTTTTCTAGTCTAAAATCTGCTTGATATTTTTATTTGCCTCAAGTTTGTGGTAGTGATTACAACTTCTCATGTATGGAAATAATGCGTCTACTCCTGTGTACTTGGTTCCGACGTTGTTAATATTATTTGTTTGATATCTTTATGTTTATCTTATTTTCCATTTAAATTACTATCTAACGTAACTTGCAGTGTCTTATTCCTTCCCGGTTCTTGTGAGTTGTGTCTTCAAGATCTACTGAAGAATGGATCATTGATGATTGATGATGAGAGAATTTAATGGCTTGTATATGCTTGAACCTGTTCCTAAGAGACCAAAGGTCTCAGGTTCGATCCGTGGAAACGGCCTCCCCACAAAATGTGGGGGAAAGACCGCGTACATCTTCCCTTAAATGGGACGGACCCTCCCTGGACCCTGCGAACGCGGGAGCTCTTTGCAGCACCAGGTACGCCCTTTTTTTTTATATGCTTGAACCTTAAACATTTACGCTAGCATGTATCAGCCCATCATCTCCATATGCAATACAATGTCAATTAAGTCATCCTTCTCTTCAGCAACTAAAGAAATTGCATTCATAATTATCTTAGTGTGATTTTTGTCAATTTGCTAAACATCAACATGTTTGTTTAAGCCATAAACGAGTTGCATCCCCTTTTGAGTTGTTCGTTCTAATGTTTGCAGTTTGTGTCCTCTTACCTCTAAAACTAGGTTCAGGTACTTTGTTACCTTCCTTGATGATTATTCTCGTGTTACAAGGGTTTGCTTTATAAAAAAACCAATAGTGTTCCAAGATTTTTGTTCTTATTTAAAATCAAAACATAATTTAAGTTCTTGCTCGAACACAATTTTGTTCTTGGTGATGTTTCATTCTCGGTCTTATTTCCTACAAATCAATTCATCCCAAACCGTCTAATATAAGCGGTAGCACGTGTTTTATCTAAGATACACGACTTCACCTCACTAAATTGTATATAACGTCTCTCAAATGTGTACTCCTTGGTTACTCTCCTCCCTACAAAAGGTATCAGTGTTTTCTCTTACTCTCTAGCATTATAATGTTATATTGTATGTTGTGATGTTACTTTCCATGAAGATGTTCTCATCTTAATGCAGCACTCATCCTTTACGAGAGATCAACAAATCATTGTCTACCAATGAGAATTCTCAATGAGTGCCCTTAAACCTCACAAAAAATATTGACCCCTAAGTTTCAGAAAATAAAAAAATTGTGCACCTTGGTGCTATTTGGAAACACTAATAGGTTACATGGTATAATTGAGATTTAAGAGCTTGCACATATGCACATTGTTGCTAGTTTGGACTTATTATAAACTATTTTGAAATTATTTCATAAAGATCATAAACATTCTGATAAACTACTATCATTATCACAAATAGCTCAGTCAACTCCAGATCATGAACACCATATCAATCAAAAACACCTAGGAAGTAAATAATAGCTTACTTGGATCCACAGAAATAGCTGAAATAAGAGGACCATATGTTCCTCGGGATGGGATATTTATTGTTCCCTTTCCAGCCCAATAAAGTCGGATTTCCAAAGCACCTGTAATATTTATAGTATAAGGTAACACGATTGGTTTCCCAACCCCACCTGCTCTCGCACTGATGTCAAAGTCCTTCTCCTTCAGATCACCCTGACACAGTACCAACCATTTATATCCAACAATTAGATAAGCGGTCAGAAGAGAACAAGCTAGAATGAACGAATGAATCCCATATCACGATGTTTCTGTTCGTAAAACATAATCTTCGCATAATATTTATGTGTGAGAACTCACCTGAACGTAGATATCAAATACACGCCTCCCAAGGCTACTATATGTTTCATCATCAGTAAAATAAATCTCGGCAAAGTGAAGGCTTACATTGTAGCTTCCATTTCGCAAACAAAATCCATAATATGTCAAAGATAAAGCTGAAACTCGTGCACTCATGTACAATTCAGGGTTGTTCATCAAGAGTGTAGAAGTATTTTTCAGAGTATAACTGTCATCGATATCGTCATCCAAAAAGTGACCAGTATTGCTAAACCCCCATCCAGTGTTGGTTGAAGTGAAATGTGATGGACCACCTTGTTCTATGTCACTTTCATAAGAATGTTCTCCAATATTTAATCCCTCTCCGCCACAATTGATATACAAGGAGTATGAAGCTAATCCAAAGATACAGTTTCATGTCATATAAACTTCATCAACATATGCGAAAGTAATATGTAACTTAATCTTACTTGTTTGACAACTACTACCACGTGAGCATGAGGGCCTGTCACTGGTAAAAATTTAACAATTAAGAAGAGAGTCCCATAATAATGAACGTTGCCAGATCTTTAGGCAAAGAAACTTACGAGATAACAAACTCTGAAGACAAATCAAACAAGTTTCTGCAATAAAACAGTAGAAACCTCAATACTTAGCATGTCTTAAAGAAACACTTTAAAGAAAGATGGGGTTGGTCTTACGTCTTCCTCTCTTGACAATTAAGAGAGTTATCAGATGTAAATTTGTTAAATGACAAATCACTGCAAAAAACTTCACAACATTAGTTATCAGTATATTCTACAACCAAACAAAAGGACATGTCATGACTTCAATTTTGGATTCATGATACAAATAATACGGGCAGTAGCCGTATAAAAAAAATTACAGCTTGTTTACTTACTATGGCTGCACATGTTTTACGTTATATACACTTACATATTTTGTCCCAATTTGAGCATCCAATCAGGCACGCTTCCAGACAGCAAGTTTCCAGTAAGATAGCTATAATTTAAAAATAATTTCCAGTAAGAAGTACATTGGATAACAATAAATTAGAATGAAGAGTATGTGGAATGTATAGTAGAATGAGAACTTACATGTAGTCTGTTTTCTGTAGATCAGAGAACTTGTTAGGAATGGATCCGTTAAGCTTGTTAAAGCTAAAGTCCCTGAAGAGCAACAGAAAGAATTACATAGAATTAAATACAAATTATATAAATATATAAATTTGACTTAATAGCCTTTTCCTAGCAGAACTGTAACAGTTTTGTGAATATAAGTTGATCTAATAGTCTTTTTCTGGGATATACAAATGAGAATCAATGGTCCAAAAAACTTCCCCCGCCCCGCATTCCCATAATCATATTAAACAATAAACAAAATGTATTCTTAAGATGAAATTGGATGTGTGTTTTGTGAGAAAATTAAAACTAATTACGTGATTATTATTAATTTAGACATATGAAAGGATTTTAAGTGAAATTCGTAAGTATGGATTTATTAATTGATATTAGTTGTGGTTTTCATCGGGCATATGGAGCCCTACCTAGAGTATGGATGAGCCGGAACCAAAGCATAAACTGATATAACCCACCCAAAGAAAAGACTAGTGGTTAGGTTTTTAAAAAACCAAAATCTTGGGCTCGGTTTCAGTTTCTGGTGGATGATGATAGTATGATAGCATTATAAACCCACCCACAAAAATATACTTTTCATTAAAGGTTTTGTGCCTAATGAATTTCAATATTATGCTTTGGGTATAACTTTTGACGACTCATGTTCTCAATTTCTCCATCAGTACTGACATTAGCCTAAATAGTTGTTTACTTGTTTAGTGTGCTGGCCTATGCCCAAATTTGATATTAAAGCTCTTTTAGTGTGTTATTGGGTTGAATTACTCAGAATTAGTTATGTTTTATTGTCTGGTGTGCTGAATGGTTGGACCCCAACGTGTAGGTCAAAAAACCAACACCGTCCACAATTGACCTGTTTTGAGCCATAACCGAAATAACTGAACCATTGTAGCTTAAACTCAACAATATTTGATTTTAGGCCATTACCAACCCAAACAGACCCATACCCAAAAATTAAGGTAGCCTCGAATTTCATCCATCTACATAAAGAGATGATTGAATAACTTTAATTTTGTAAAATAAACAACTCAATACCAGGACTCTAGCAATTCACAAGCTCTCTCTATTCTCTAAAAAAGCAACTACCTTGTTCATACTTAGGAGTGTTGGGAATGTGGGAAATGCATGAAAATAACTAGAATTCAAATTGGGAAGTATTTTTAGTTATTTTGAGGTGAATTTTAAATTTTGAATTTTGGTAGAACCTTGTCCTCTCCTGTATAAAGGACTTACCTTAAGGAAGTTTGAAGTATGAATTTAAAATTATACCAATACATTACCTTTTTAGATAGTTGTAAACATCAGATAGGTGCTGGAACTATAATGTTTTTGTAGTTATTACATGAGAATATAGCCTTTCAGTTTAATGGTTTTTTACCATTGCAAAAAGAAGTGATATCAAGCATGAGGTAAAAACTCACAGCAGAAGATATACATTTGTCTCTTAACGTAGATGCAGATAGATTTCATGTATAAAGTTAATAACTGAGGAAAAGGTGCACATTACTAACAAGACTTTCAGATTTTGCGACGCAAGAGATTCTGGTAACTGGCCGATTAGATTGCAACTCCTCAAGATTCTAACAAGATTGAGTTCAGAATACACAAAAATTAAAAATATATATATTATTTAGGTTTTAAAGAAAGCAATTCAACTTACAAATTCTTGAAAAGAGTTGTATTACTAAAGGGTGGACAGAGACTGTCTGGTCCTCTCAAGTCACTGATTCTCCTGTTTCTCTTGACTTAGTCAGAACAGATATTTGACCAAATTTGCACACAAAATAAAGACTATATAAGAGAAACTACTCACAAGTCTGTTATGTTTTCCAAGAGAGTAATGCTAGAAGGTATTGGCCCCTCCAATCCACTGGCCTGAATCCTTCTGTGATACAGAAACTTAAATTAAATATAACTTGTATATATAGTAAATGTAAAACAAAACAATAAGAAAATGTCTCACAAAGTTTGGAGACTTCTCCATTGCCCGATGAAATCAGGGATCTTCCCTGAGAAGTTGTTAGCACCAATCCGACTGCTCAAGAAAAAGGGAAAAAAGATGGTCAATTACAGAACAATCAGATCCAACCAAGTAGCACGTACAACTCACAATTCCTTCATAGTGGTCAGCTTTGCAAACGACGCAGGCAACTCCCCAGTAAAAAAGTTGGAGTTCAAGAATCTAGAATAAAAAACTGAAACAATTCATATACAAATTCAACAGGATAATGACATACAAACAGCATTAACAGCAAATTTCATGAAGTCTTACAATCTCTCAATGCTTGAAAGGTTCCCAAGTTCCTCAGGAATAGTTCCAGACATCAGATTGTCCTCTACAGTTCTAAATAACAAAAGAATTGAAACCAATACATAAGTTAATATGAAAGTCAGATCAATGAATCATGAAATAGCTTATGTTTAGAAGTTTACAATGTTTGCAATGTGCTGATGTTCCCGAGTTCCTTCGGTATTGATCCATTTATACGATTCCCAATCAGAGATCTGCAATTCATCATTCTGATGTCAAACCTAATAGTCTAAAAATTGAAGATGTAAAAACGCTATCGAATGATAAAGATCATACATGTTTCGAAGTTGCCCCATGGAACCCCATTGTGGAGGGATGGTACCACTGAGATAGTTGCGAGTTAAATCTCTGTAAGAATAAAACGAACCGATCAGCCATTAAACACAAGCAAACAATTGAAATTGGGAAAAAAAACCCTAATTTTGTAACATACATGATTCGGAGGAAACGAAGATTGACGAATTCGGGTGGGAGAATTCCTTGTAGGCTTTGTCCTTTGAGACTTCTGCAACTCGTATGAACCACAATAATTAGCGGGAAACATTTGTACCGTTGCTAACATATGGCATCATTCTGATTACCCTAATTGCAATTGATCTTGCATGTTTTTGATTTTTAGAAAAGAAATAAGTTAAAAGAAGATGTAATGTGTTTGGATGAGGATGGAATGTGATTTAGAAAAGTAGTTTTAAAAAGTTAAAATTTTTAATTTTTTAAAATCTAATTTTTAAAAGTCAAAAGTAACTTCTCAAATGAAATGTTAAACATGACCGTTGTTGGTTTGATTTTCTCAAACAAAGCCCTAATTTTGGAAACTGATACAACCCTAATACTCAAATTTGGGATTATGTCAGAGGTGTTAACTCGAACACGACATGAAATTTTACGGCCCATTTGACCCAAAATTTTATTTTTTTATATTATTTCACATATTAATACTTCAAAATTATCTCGTTACAATAAAAAATACCAAATAAACAAACAAACAAACAAACATACCCAGTAAGTCCCACTCAAGAGCAGGGTCTGGGAGGGGTAGGTGGTGGCGAGTCTTTCCTCTATCTTGGGAGATAGAAAGACTGCTTCCGAAGAGACCCCCGACTCGGTAACAAAAACCAATAACAGTCGCAATCGCAAACATAAAGTAAGTCAGACAACACACAGGTATAAATCACTTAAATACATAGAAAGCGTGTACATCAAATAAGCAGGTAGAATCACGTATAAGGGCAGAAATAGGAAGACAGGTGGGCCGCAACAGATCTACGTCTACCCTTCCTACCCAAGGTCTACGTCTACCCTTCCTACCCACCGGTCCCGCTATCCTTGATCATGTGCTCAGAGAGGTGCAAGTCCTACCATATCTCGCCTAATTATTTCGTCCCAAGTCAACCTAGGTCGGCCTCTATTCCTCCTACCCTCTACGGTGATGTTCTCTACTGTTCTAATGGGTGCTACCATCGACCTTCGCTTTATGTGCCCAAACCATCTTAATCTTCCCTCTCTTATTTTATCTGTGATACACACCACCTCCAGCCTCCGTCGA
>BJCO01235824.1:0-21977 GCA_018326465.1 Flaveria floridana | reverse complement strand
ATCATCCTCAGACGGACGGTCAGTCTGAGAGGACGATCCAGACACTCGAGGACATGCTTCGAGCGTGCGTGATCGATTTTGGAGGAAGTTGAGATGACCACTTACCGTTAGCTGAGTTCTCATATAATAACAGTTATCATTCCAACATTGGTATGCCCCCTTATAAGATGCTATACGGAAAAAGATGTAGAACACCTGATTGTTGGGGTGATATTGGTCAGAAGGAGTTAGGAAGCATTGAAGTGATTGAAGCTACGACTGAGAAACTAGAAGAGATTAAAGCCTTTATGAAGGAAGCTAAGGATAGACAGAAGTCGTATGCTGATAGGAGACGTAGACCGATTGAGTTCCAGGTGGGTGACAGGGTTATGTTAAAAGTCTCACCTTGGAAAGGTATCATTCGGCTTAGAAAGCGGGGCAAATTGAGCTTGAGGTATATAGGGCCTTTCCGAATCATTGCTCGAGTAGGAGAGGTGGTCTATAGATTGGAACTACCTGATGAGTTAAGTTGAATTCACCTGACATTCCATGTATCTCATCTGAGAAAGTGCTTAGCTGACGAAGATATGATTGTACCACTGGAAGATATCGAAGTACATGAACGGCTCAACTACGTGGAGCAACCAGTGGCGATCATTGATCGTAAAGAGAAAAGGTTATGGAATAAAGTGGTACCTCTTGTGCGTGTACAATGGAAGCACAGGATGGGATCTAAGTCTACGTGACAGACTGAGGAAGAGATGAGGCAGCATTACCCTCATATATTTAAGGAATAACAGGTTTCAGGGACGAAACCTTATATAAGGCGGGTGGACTTGTAACACCCGGAAAAATTTTGTTAGAATAAAGAAAGGAAAGAAATAAGAGGTAAAGAGAAACATATTTTTGTAAGAAAGAAAATAAAGCCAAAGTGGAGGGGTACAAAGTGTAAAAGTATAAAAGTCAAATTATTTTATATTATTATGGGTATGGCTGCCCATAAAGCATCCATCCCATCTGCTTTTGTCGACCAAGTTAGAAGTAGAAGAAGAAGAAAAACTTATATTTCTTCGGTTCTGGAGAGAGAAAGGGGGCTGATCTTCAACCAGGTAAGCATTTGATGTAAAATTAGCTCGGTATTGTTTTTGTTTTGACTAAGAAACCGAGAATGTACATTCTTATGTGTGTGTTTGTTTGGATTTGTGCCTTTTAGACACATCTAGACGTTCGCTTCCTTGGAAAAGCCTAAGTCGAAGAGTGTGAACTTAAGAGCAACACAGGTGAGTTTCTTGAACCCCACTTTTACATGTTTTAAATGATTTTTGGGATGGAAATACATATACAATGTTTTCAAAAGAACTTAGGTATGTAACCGTATGTATCCATGCATGTATGATGATGTTTATGGATGTTTTACGTTATGTTCATGCTTAGAATAGTCTAAGTAAGCTTAGAATAAGGTAATATGACGTTTGGGATTGGAAACAACTTAGAAACATGTTAAACAGGTTGCTCATGCGCCTGTATAAGGCTCATGTGCCTAAAATGGATGTAGAATGATTAAGTGTGGTTGATGCGCCCAAACAGTACCTGATGCGCCTAGTTTACTACCTTAGAAAAGTTAAGTATGCCTCATGCACCTGAATAGTAGTTCATACGCCAAGAAAATTGGCTGGAATGACTAAGTATGAGGTCATGCGCCCTAATAGTACTTATGCACCTGAACAGTTCATGCGCCTAAGTGTGAAATGGTTAAGTGTAGGCAGATGCGCGTACATAGCTATGAAACGCCTGAACAGGGCTGAAATGCCCAAATAGTCCTCATGCACCCAAACAATTAGAATTATTTCTGAAATTTCAGGAAAGACCAGAATTGTAGGGTTTGACCTGATTTGGCCTATGGGCCATGATTTCCCTTTTAAATATGATTATGGGATGAATTAGGGTTTTATTATGTATGATGAATGTATGGTATGTTAAATGTGTTATCTTTTAATGGTATTCAAACGTATTTATATTATATATTATAAAATACGTTAAATATTATGTTATTCCCTTACATTGTATGACATATGTAGGAAAGAACGTAAAGAATAATGTAATGAAGTGAAAGATAATAAAGAAGAGAAATGAAACGTAACGAAAGAAAGAATGCCTTGCAAGCAAATAGAAACGAGGTGCATGACCATGTTGTCGTTAGCTCAACTGTGATGCGGGTTAGCTACCTCAAAGGATGCACACAGGGTCAATCATTGAGATTAACAAGACCTTTGTGGTATGCCCTAGGTGACTGGGTCAGTTTCATGCACAATGTCCATGACTAATTATCACAGGCCTAGCACCAGCTTCATGCACAATGTTCGGGGTATTACCAATAAGTCTGAATGAATGGGAGAGATGACTTGCCCTAGGTGACTGGGTCAACTTCGTGCACAATTTTGTGGTTGATTATCACAGGCCCAGCATCAGTTTCGTGCATAATGTTCGGGGCATTGTTCATCGAGCTGTATGAAAGTAAAAGAATGACGTAACGTACAAAAAGAAAGAATGAAAATAAAAGAATGATGTAAAGTAAGATATGAAAGAACGAGAATGAAAGTAAGAGATGATGAAACGTATGAAAATACGAAAGAATGTATACGAAAGAGAATATACACGAAATGAAATGAAGGTATGAAAATGATAACGATGATGTACGAAGATGAATGAACAAAAGTTAACGAATGAATAATGATGTACATGGAATGAACGATAACGAATGATAATGGAAGATAATAATGATATTATCTATTTGTACGTATGATGCATGATCGTGTGTGAAATTAAAGAAGGATTTTAACGAAAGAAAAGTATTTTATTTATAAAACTAGAACTCACTCAGCAACGCTGACTTTTTTGTATTTTCCAGTTGCCAGGTAGGAGTTGCTGAGCATGGCACGGGAGCAACTACTTGGCATTTTTGGAATGGCATCCATTTTATGAAAAATGATGCTTTTGTGATGTAAGGCAACGAATGTATTTTGTAATGATGATGTATTATTTGGCAAAAGTTGTTATTAATATATGAAATGATTTTAGTTAAATGTTTCCGCTACAATGTTTTTAATAAATGTATATTTTATGATTTATGTGCGATGAACGACCAACTGTGAGGTGTCCGGCAAGGGGGCCACACATGTAGTATAAAGTATCTCAAGTTCTTGTATTTAACTTTCTACTTTGTAGCACTTGTAATAGACCTTGAGAGCAATATACAACGTTCTTGAAAACCATACTTATCTTGCTCTTGTTCATTGTTCTATCTCATTACTTACTTGTGTTCTTAGTATCATTCACTTAAGCTCGGTCCCCTGTTTGATCTATTAAGTGTTCTAACACTCTCCTTATTATGAACCTAATTTTATTGACCATCCCTCACCCAGTCTTGCAATTGGTATCAGGGCATTTTAGGTTCTTGATTATGACAGGGTCCGAGAATGATTTTCTCTGTTGATGGGACTTCAACAAGGATCGAATATGATGATTGTGTCAATGATTAAGTAGCGGAAATACTAAATCAAAGAACATTAAATTTTGTAAAGATGCTCCTAAATGCATGTATATTGATTGGTGAACAAATAAGTTACAATGGGTTCTAGGGTTTTTAAGAACAGTGAAAAGACAATCTTAGAACCTCGGAACTTGAGTACTAGGTATCTTGCGGATGAAAAACTTGCATATGATGGATATTCTATACTATTTATAGGATGACATAAAGCCTATACAAAAAGACTAAACTACACTGACAACTATAACAAAATACTAGTCTAAGTAGAAAAGTCTTCATCCGTATTAGTGGATGAACATCTGTATTAAATAATGTGGATGCCATGGGCTTTGTCAGTATTTCTTGTTTTGTCTTCAGCATTAAGTGTTTGGTCATTAACATTTATAAATGCAGATGAACAAACACTTGTTAGCATTTCCTTAGTGTATCCGCATTGACAAATGCGGATGAACAAATACTTTGCAACATTCGTTCTGACTGTCCGCATTTATATATGCGGAAGAACAAATACTTGTCAGCATTTGTTCTTTGGTCATCTGCATATACTAATGCAGATAGACAACACTTAGCTTCTGATCTTCACTCGTATTTCTTCTTGTACTTGTGGGAATCTACCAATAGAACAACTATCACCCATCACTTGAATTGGCATGTATGATCTTTTTAGGGTCCAACAATACTCCCCCTAAGGATTATACAGCCTATGTACTTTAAGGGTTTGATGGTGGATGAGGTTGTGAAGATTCTGTCAGGTCTTCTGAAGTACATGAATTGTCTTTCAGGTTGTGAAGATTCTATTAGGTTATGAAGATTCTATCACTTGACTGGTGATAGTGAAGCTGTACTTAGGTTTGGAAGAGTTGGATTCAGAATGGCCTTGATCATGTTAGAGAAATCTCTAATGTCTTTCATCTTGTCTCTACTCAGTACATGAACTACTTCAATAGGCATCTTCCTTAGAGATATGGGTTTCCACACACCAATAGTGGATAACCCATCTCTATGAATTAGGAGAGATCCATCAGCATCAACCTCTAGCTTCACAATACTTCCCAGGTTAAGAGGAGTCTTCTTTTTCTTTCTCTGCTCTCTCTTATGCTTAATCCGATCATAAGCCATCTTTAAAATTTGGATGAACTTCAGGAAAAAATACATGTCTGCCTCTCCAAGCTTGTTGTTGATTTCCCTAAAGTGTCTTGAGAAGATGTAGTGGATGTAATATTCATCAAGAAGTCTTACTTCATATCTACTGAATAGACAGATTTCACCCCCTCTTTGCCTCCCCACTTCCTTTCAATCACCAACATATGTATTTTCATCATAGTAGACATTTGAGATTAGGATGGAAGTGTGGGTGCCAGCCACTTTCTTTCTTTTTAGAGATTCAGTTGGTTTTATATTCACCTTGGGAAATACTAACTCTTCAGTCCTTTTTGCTTTTCTCTTCTTGTCCAGGGGATTTGGGAAAGTTTTGTCTTTCCTCAAGGAAACTCCTTTCAATGAGTCGAAGTTCTTGGTTCTTTTAAAGATCTTTAGAATCTCTTCAAACTCATATCCCCTGTACATAGCTTGATGATTGATGAGCTCAAGTTTAGCAAGTTCTTTAAGATCATAGATCTATAGAGAGTTCATAAGAGCAGAGTACTCTATGAAAAATTACACCAACCATGAGATTCATTTGATCATGAACATGTTCCAGTCACTGTCATACTTTTAGGCAATGATCTTCATATTAGTCTTTCCCTTTAGAGTAGACACACCCTGGATTATCTCTGAAGTGGTCAACCCCTCTTGATTAGAGGGTTTAATGAACCATTTAGGATTTCTGTTGAGAATGGGTGCCAAGACATCATGGTCTTGATTAGTGAACTGGATGTCTTGAGCAGTGAGTCCAGAGTTGGGTTTTCTCCCTATAACATCCTCTTCCAACTTTTTCAGTCTATCTTTCTTCTCATTAATCATCTAGAGGATTGCAGCTCTAAGAGAATTTGTCTTTATATTTCCCAGTCTTCTCTTTGTGTATCCTTGTTTTGAATGGTAATCCTTCATTTCCCTATCAGTCATGGTGTAGAGATCATGATGTGGAGCTTAAGAAACTTCAGACTGTCTTGTGATTGGGGTGGTGAATGTGACGGGAGATTTGACTGATTGTCTTTCATATTCAGTCATATGAGTTGGGTCAAGAAGTTGATTCACTTTTCTTACTTCTTCTACCATTGACTCATAAGTCATCCTAGATACTTCATCAGCATCATAATCGTGATTGATCTGAAACATGGCATTGATCATTAAGTCATCGGTTTGTGCTTTTTCCACCATCTCCTCAACTGAGGTTTCCACCTTCATAGGACTGTCTTTTATCGTAGGTTCATCAACCTGGTATCCTCTTTATATTTCTCCTTCTTCTAAATCAATGATATCAATCATCTCCTTTAATTGTTCCTTAACCTTTCCACGCTCCTCCAGAAATTTGGCTATTGCAACTAAATTCGTTGGATCATCTTTTTTCTTTTTCTTCACAAGCTCCTCTTCCTCTATAGGTCGTTTTCCCTTAGCCATCTCAAACAAGTACTTCCTTTTTCTTGAGTATGTGTGTACATAAGGTCTGGATAAGGATGGCATGGATGTTTCACATGTTGTTGGTATTGGTTCTTCAGCTTTCTTTTCAACATCTTCTTCTTTTTCTTTCAGCTCTCATATAGTTTTCTGATGAGCTCTGTTTGCTCTTCAAAGAGGGTGACTGCAAGAACAATCTACATACTCAACTATTTTTCCAAAGGCACTGGTGATTTTGGAATCACCACAATGTGTTCTACTGGAGGTCTTGGGTCCCTTACAAACTCCCAAAACTCATCATCAATTGTAAAATCTACAGTAGTATAGCTGTCAAGCTCTTTGATGAGATCTCTAAGCTCAAAGTCTTGCTCAGTGGTTTCTTCAAATTGCTCACTAGAATAGACAACCATGGCTAGACTTGGTTCTGTTTCTTGTTCATGATCTTTTTGTTCTTTCTTATCACCTTTAGTTTCTTTCTCCTCATCTAACTCCTTCTTCCTTTATCTTAATTAACATCTCTAGTTCTGAGACCTTTTTTAGTAAGGTCTTATTTTGTTTGCTGAGATTAGAGATCAGATCATGTTGGCTTTCAATCAAGCTTTCCTGTTCCTCCATGGCAAGAGTCTGTATGGTTACAGTATCAATATGCCTGCTGGATCTCTTCCTTAGCTTGGTGGAGGGCAGCCTTGAGATCATCAATTTCTTTGTCTTTCTTTGCTTTTTCAGGCTCATGTCTTTCTTTTAGTTCTTTGATCTCTAATTCTTTCTCATCCAACTCTTGAATTTTATCTTGGATAATACCAGATCTTCTAGTCAACAGCTTTTCCATCCTTTTGCACTTTCAACATAAGCTCACTAATCATTCCATCCTTCGCATCAGGTTGGTTGTTTCCTGATTTAGCATATCTTTCAAAAGGACCTACTTCTTATTGAACTTGTCTTACTGGCATCCTCATAGTATGACCCTCCTTATCCGAAGATGATTCAGATTCATCTGAAGAGCTGGTAGATTCACCAGACTCTACAGAATCAACAGCTATTGGAGAAATATGAGGTGGGGAAAAGTGAGTTGGAGACATGTATGGAGACTGAATAGGTGATAAAATAAATGAAGATGCCATTTCAGCTTCTTGAACAAAAGGTCCTATGTGAAGATCACCACCTACATTAACATGTGGTGATATAAGCCTTTGTTCCTCCATTGCCTCTTCAGCATGCTCATCAACATGTTACTGATCATGAGAAGTTTGTTCTTCTTCTTATGTGGTGGCTCATCTACTGGAGCTTCTTCTTCTTGATTTATCTACTGTAACATCCAAGGAAGTATTGAAAAGAATGTCCCACTGTAAAAGTTCCTAGGATCCCTCTTCTTTATATATTTGTAGGACTTGGTATTGTAATGGGGAATGTATACTATAGGTCTTACAGGTGTCAGTTGGGGAAATGCTTCATTAATTAGGCATTGTAGGAATCTTGGATACATGAGGAACATATGTCTTCTTCCTTCTTGAATGTTTGACACCATGCCATTCAATACATAAGAAGACATGTTGAATGGCCTATTAGTGCATAGAGCATAAATAGAAGAAGATGTAGTTACATGGATATCATTCCATCCTGTCTTTCTTTTGGACAGATAATGCTGGAATAAATGTACTAGGAATCTCCACTGCAGATCTACCAACCCTTTGACAATCAGCTTTCCTTCATATCCTCCTTCATAACCAATGTTGGCAAAGAAGGTCATGATTTCCTCATCTTCTAGTTCTTGAGGAGTGTTAGCATCATCACCAAACTATAGACACTGTCTCACAGTTTGTTCAGTGATGGAAATGGTGTGATCAGTAGAAATTCTACCAGATAGAGTCTTGACACCATCAATCTCTGCAACTTCAGCTGTACTCCAAAATGATCTTATGAAGTTCTCATAATGACAGGACTCACTATGATAGCATGAGTAAGCCTAGTAATGGATATGAATCGGATCATGTCTCTGAGTCCTTCTGCTTTAGGGACTTCAGGGTCAAGAAATCCACTAACATTGTGGATCTTACTCCAAGTGAGGTTTGCCATTAGCTTCTGCACAAGATGCATATGAGTTAGTTTTTGACAGAAAGTCATCAATTACACTGGTGAAATGAAGCTGATTATTTCAACTTTCACTTTGTTTGGTCAAAATTAAAGAATCAAGGGTACTGTTTTATAGAAATTTGACCTAACTTGATTTTTCAATGTATGAAATATTTTATTGTGAATTATCTTTTATTTTGATGTTGATTTTCTGTTTAAAAATCCCTTTTTACATTCAAATATAAGTTCTAAAGTCAACATTTTCATTTTGATGATGCCCTGTTCATACGACAATCTTAGCGTTTTGAAAATCACTTGTTTATGTTAATTTTCATGATCATTTGTGTCATTGAACTCAGAAATGTCTATCAATCCATAGTTTGGTTGATTTTGAGATTATTTCATTGTTTTAGGGCTTTGAGTTCATAATGTGTTCAACGGGTACATTGTGGATTTTGCCGAGAATCACATTGTTTCAATACTACGATGGTTGAGAATTGAAATAGGGGCAATATGATGTTTGAAGAACATAGAAATCAGAATGATGTTGATGATGGATGAAGAACACTAGGAAGGTTTTCACTCGTCGCACTATAGTGTCTCTCAAATTTGAAAAGTATTAAATGAACTCTAACTATCTATTTAAATAGTATCTTTAATGTCCTCTTAAAATTATACAATTGTTAAAACAAGTGCGGTTGACTAGTGTAGCAAATACAGAAGATTAAAACAGTTAGCATTTGTTTACTGTAACAAATGCGGAAGAATAAAATCTGTCAGCATTTGTATACTGTAGCAAATACGAAAGTTTTATGTTCAGGCACTTTAACACTATAACATATGCGGATGTTTTAAGTTTTTATACGTTTTTGCGTTGTAGCAAATGCGAATGTTCTAACTTTTTCTTGGCATTTGTACACTGTAGCAAATGCTGAAGAACATGTCTTCCTGTATTTACTTCAACAAATGAGGATGAACAACCAAGTTGTCCGTAATTCTTAAACTTCATAAATGATGATAGAAGAGCATGAGCACCCTTCTAATTTGTGATGATATAAATACACAACCAAGTTTAAGTATTGATTTCAGCCATATTTGGGAAATGCGGCTGAGAAAAACAATTACGGATGAACAACTTTGTTCGTATTAGTTTTCATACTTGAAAACTTTGTTGTAGATATTTTTAGTGAGACTAATGCGGTAGAGTTAAATTATCCGTTTTACTTTCATGTGTTTTCATGGCTCAAAACTATTACCTGCATTGGTTATGTGCTTGGGTTACCTTCACCCGCATTAGCCAATGCTCTTACCTGCATTAAGTTTTGAACTTGTCAAATCTTAATGTTTCTGCTGTTGGTAGTTTTGGTTGTTTTTGCTTTGATGCTTGATCTTTATGAAGCTGTCTTTTGCTTTTGATTTTTATGAAGATGGGTCTTTTGCTTTTTTTTATGAATTTGTAACTGTTGCTTGGGTTGTCAATTCTTGCTTCGATTGACTTGTTCATCAGATGTGATATAAGTTTCCAAGTGTAGACTGATCTTGGACTTTTGTGCCTTAAGATGTCTGTAAAAACTGAGTTACTATGGTATAACTTCTGCACCAACACCGTCAGTTTTCTGATTTTTGTACTTGTTTTTTATTTTTATATTTTTTTTAAGAAAGGAAACTACTGTATAAAATGATCAAAATTTTAGTTACTCCCCTTAATGTTTATATCCATAAGAGATAGAAACTTTAAAGATTTGTTAAAATTTTAAAGAGAAAATATTTTTGTGATTTTTGTTTTCTTATCTGTACATAAAGTGGAGATATACTTTTCTTTGGATCATATGAATCTTACCATTCACAAGTGCAATCAATTGTTAGTAAAATAAACATGTCATGAACATATTGATTGAAGGTATGTTTGTCCTCTTAAACTCATGCTTGGTTAATATTTTGATGCTAGTGATCTTATCATGTTTTGAGTTGATTTGGTATTCATCATGTACCTCACACTTAAAAACAAGGTAAGGTCAACCATCTGCATGTAATTTATGGTAGAACTTTTAACAGCTTACTTGACCAGGTCATTTAAAATATAAAATCTCATTTTGTTTGATCCTCATTGGGATTCTTGTTTTTGATCCTTTTATCTGTTTGATCCATATTAGAATTCTTTTAACTTCACATTGGAAGGTGATCTCTCTCAGGATTTTTTATTCACTTGGAATGTATTTTATTCTATTGTTTAATCCAAGTTGAATGTGTTCCTCATTGGGAATCTTGATGGATCATGACATCCACACTATGTGCTTGTTTCTCCAGGTCTTTGCTCAGCAAAACAAAGGAGAAACTAATGTGAGTAAAACAGATTCATATGACATCATTACCTGGTGTGTTTAGGTTACTACACATATTTGGATAAGCTAATACTTACACACACTTTGAGATGAAAGCTTCACAGTTGAGTATAAGCTTTAGTTCATCACTACATGTGTTTTCTTTTCCAAGTTAAGCCTACCCGCATATTAGATAAGTCATGTCAGTCATTTGAGATTTATAAATAAGCACAGTGAATGATATAATGACTGTAATTATATCATTTCACATAGTATAAAACATATACTTTAGCAAGATGAATTCTTTTCGTATTTTTTGAATTTTTGAATGCTTTTGTTGATTTTGGTTTTTACTCAAGGTTAATCACGCCAATTGATTGAACTAAGAATTCAAATCTACTTGGATCAAATGCCTTAGTGAATAAGTCAGCTAATTGATTATCAGTGTGAACCTGTATCAATTTGATTAACCCTTTTTCAGCACAATCTCTTAAAAAGTTATATCTAATTTCATTATGTTTAGTTTTTGAGTGTCAAACTGGATTATTTGTTATGAACATTGCTACTGTGTTGTTAATACAAATTGGTGTGTGCAAGAAGTTAAAACCTTAATCAAGCATATGATTTTAAATCTAGAAAATTTGAGAGCAACAAGCTGATGCTGCAATGTACTCAACTTCTACTATTGAAACAGACACATTTGTCTGCTTTTTGCACTGCCAGGAGACCAGTCTGGGACAAAGAAATTAACAACCGCCAGATGTGGACTTCCCATTGAAGTTGCATCCTGTAAGGCCCCGATCCCGGAGACCTCACAGTTGGTCATTCACAGCAATAATTACATAAAACGTTACATAATATAAATTTAAGTAGCGGAATTAATTTAACAAAAGCCATTCATTTCATTATAAACACTGTTGTTAAGAAATACACCATGGTATAATTGTGTTACAAAATAATACTTCAATTGCATTACAAAACAACAATATTATCATGTATGAATGGATGTCAGTCCTGTCATGCCAAGTAAGTTCACCCGCGTGCCATTCTCAGCAACATTTTACCTGCCAATTGAAAAATGCATAAAAGTCAGCGTTGCTGAGTGAGTCCTAGTTTTGTAAATAAATATACTTTACTTTTGTTTAAGAACCATCCTTTACTTTTGCATGTGATCACACATCATACGTACACGTAGGTAATGTCATTATTATCTTCACCATTCGTTCATTTCGTACTTTTTATCATTACCCTTCCCAGTCTTTTGCGACAACAGATTCACTCACCTCATTAGCAATTTCAAGGATTACACGTTATCCGAGTCTTTTGCGACAATGGGGTCGCTCAACTTATTGGCAATCTCAAGGATTGCACGTCATGCGTGTCTTTTGCGACACAGAGTCACTCACCTCATTGTCAATCTCGAAGATTGACCCTGACACGCATCACAGTTGAGCTAACGACAACAAGGCCATGCACCTCTTTACATTTGCTTGCAAGACTTTCATTCATTCATTTACGTTCCACTTTTCTTCATCATTAGTCTTTCACTTTATTAATGATAATACTTTCTGTTTCGATCATAAACATACCACGTGTAGTCATACAATAACAATATTAATAGCATTAATAATAAGGTTAACCATAATGATAATAATAATAATAAGGAATCATAAAAGCAGTCATGATTATGCTTGGAATTAGGCATTTATTAACCCTAGTCAAACATTGTTGCAAACCCTAATGGCATAGACTCCCATAAAATTCCTGAAATAAATTCTAAGTGTTGGGCGCATGGGCCCTGTTCGAAAGCATGGGCCCTGTTCGGGTGTCTGGCCCTGCACTTAGTCATCCTGAGCAAATCTCCTAGGCGGTTGGGTACTATTCGAACGCATGGGCATGACTTAGACGCATGGGCACCTAGGCGGTTGGGCACTGTTCGAACGTCTGGGCCTATACCCATTTTTCACTTAGACGTATGGAACTATTCAGATGGTTGGATACTTAGGCGTTTGAGGAATCCAAGACACATGGGCCCTGTTCAGACGGTTGGGCCTTGTTTGAACGTACGGGATTACTTAGTACATTCTAAGGAAACTTTCAGATGGTTGGGGTCCTACTCAGACGGTTAGGCATCAAATTTGCACTTAAACGACATAAATCAGTCCCAAATTTGTCCTAACTCAAATTCCATGCTTTGTACTAACATTCTAAGCATCATAACACATTCATAATCATAATCATCTCATCATCTACCCGTAAAACATACACCCATCCACATACATGTTCACACACACATACGGGTAGAAACATAATTTTATAAAAACACATACACGTGCATTTTCCAACCCCAAAATTGTTTACAACATGTTAAAATGGGGATTTTAGAACTCACCTTATTTTGTTTTCGGGTTTGATACCCTTCTTTGAGCTTCCCAGACATTTCTAGCACCTAAGACACACACACATATACAACCCGAGCACACAATCACATTTATAGGCATATAACCGAAACTAGAAACATCTAAAACATCATAAATTCGAGATTTCTTACCAAAAACTTCGAGTTTCCTGCTTCCTCTACAATCTTTCGAGAGTCTTTCTGCTCTCTCTCTCCAGAACCAAAATGGAAGTAGTGTGCATGCAAGTGTGGGCGGCCATGCCCACTTTTGTACCTACTTTTTGATATTTTGCCTTTTTGCCACTTTTAACCCCTCTACTTGGGTTAACTTACATTTTCTTTCTTTTTCTTTGCTTTTATTATTTCTTTATACCTTTAAAAAAATTACTGGGTTGTTACAAGTCCACCCCCCTTATATAGGTTTCGTCCCCGAAACCTGTTATTCCTCAAACAGATGAGGGTAATGCTGCCTCATCTCTCCTTCAATCTCCCATGTAGACTCGAATCCCTTCCTGTGCCTCCACTATACTAGCACAAGAGGAACCACTTTATTCCTTAACCTCTTCTCCTTACGATCAATGATCGCCACTGGTTGCTCCCGATAATTGAGCTGTTCATCCACTTCGATGTCCTCCAGTGGTACAATCATATCCTTGTCTGCTAAACACTTTTGTAGATAAGATATATGGAATGTCGGGCGAATTCCACTTAACTCATAGGGTAGTTCTAACCTATAGGCCACCTCTCCTACTCGAGCAATGATTCGGAAAGGCCCTATATACCTTGGGCTCAACTTGCCCCGCTTTCTAAACTAAATGATACCTTTCCAAGGTGAGACCTTTAACATAACCCTTTCACCCACCTAGAACTCAATCGGTCTACGCCTCTTATCGGCATACGACTTCTGTCTATCCTTAGCTGCCTTCATGAAAGCTTTAATCTTTTCGAGCTTCTTCGTCGTAGCCTCGATCACTTCAATGCTCCCCAACTCCTTCTGACCAATATCACCCCAGCAAACAAGTGTCCTACATCTCTTACCATATAGCATCTCGTAGGGTGGCTTGCCAATGCTGGCATGATAACTGTTGTTGTACGAGAATTCTACTAATGGTAAATGGTCATCCCAGCTTCCTCCGAAATCAATCACGCCTGCTTGAAGCATGTCCTCGAGTGTCTGGATCATCCTCTCAGACTGACCATCAGTTTGAGGAGGACAAGCCGTGCTGATGTGAAGTCTCGTCCCCATCGCATCGTGGAATTTCTTCCAAAACTTAGATGTAAAACGAGTGTCAGGATCAGACACAATAGATACCGGTACACCATGACGAGCTACAATCTCCTTGATAAATAGATCCGCATGGCTTTTCGAAGAATACGTATTTCAGATCGGTAGGAAGTGAGCGCTTTTTGTCAAACGGTCAACTATCACCCATATAACATCATACCCTTTCGGGGTATGTGGTAGCTTCGTAACGAAAAGTCCATGGTGATATGCTCCCACTTCCACGCGGGTATATCCAATGCTTGGATTTTACCGTACGGCTTCTGGTGTTCCGCCTTCACCTTCAAACAAGTTAGGCATTTACTCACATACTCCGCTATGTCACGCTTCATACCCGGCCACCAGTAATCTTTCTTCAAATCGTGATACATCTTGGTAGCACCGGGATGAATGGAGTATCGAGTCTTATGAGCCTCGTCCATGATCTTTCCACGTAGATCCCCGTAACAAGGAATCCACATTCTCCCATAGCGGGTTCTAATACTGAGAGTGTTTTCACCCAACTCTGCGACTAGACCTCTCATTCTTTCCGAGTTAAGACGATCTTATTTCAAAGCCTCGTCTTGAAACTCCTTGACTTGTGCCATCACATCAGAGGTCATAATCAGCTGATAAGCCTTCACCCGAATCGGCTCAGGTCTCTCCTTCCGGCTAAGGGCATCTGCCACCACGTTGGCCTTACCCGGATGGTAATGGATCTCTAAATCATAATCCTTTATGAGCTCCAACCATCGCCTCTGCCTCATATTCAAGTCTTCCTGCTCGAAGAAGTACTTCAAGCTTTTGTGGTCTGTGAAGATGGTGCACTTCGTCCCGTACAAGTAGTGCCGCCAAATCTTCAACGCAAAAACTACCCTAGCTAGTTCTAGATCCTGCGTGGGATAGTAGACTTCGTGAGTTTTTAGTTGTCGGCATGCATAGGCTATTACCCTTCCGCGTTGCATCAGTACGCAACCTAGCCCCGAATAAGAAGCATCCGAATATACCACTAAGTCTTCACTACCTTTGGGTAATGTCAAGACAGGAGCTTGTGTTAGTCTCGTCTTCAATTCCTCAAAAGCACACTCCTATTCTCGACCCCACACGGACTTCACATCCTTGCGAGTCAATTTAGTCAAAGGCGAGGCTATCTTGGAAAAGTCTTGAATAAACCTCCTGTAGTAGCTCGCCAATACCAAGAAGCTATGAATCTCGGATGGCGTCTTAGAAGACTTCCATTGCATCATGGCCTCCACCTTTGCCGGGTCCACCATGATTCCCTCCGCATTTACCACGTGACCCAGAAATTGCACATCGCGTAACAAAAAAGCACTCTTGGAGAACTTAGCATACAGTTTCTCCTTTCTTAACGTCTCCAACACCTCTCAAATATGATTGGCATGCTCTTCCTCGCTCCTTGAATAAATCAGGATATCATCGATGAACACAATCACTGATTTATCTAACATTGGCCGACACACTCGATTCATCAAATCCATAAAAGCAGCTGGTGTGTTGGTTAAACCAAAGGACATAACGAGAAACTCGTAGTGTCTATAACGCGTGCGAAAAGATGTTTTAGGAATATCTTGCTCCTTCACCTTCAACTGATGGTAGCCAGACCAAAGGTCTATCCTCAAGAAACAACTGGCACCTTGGAGCTGATCGAACAAGTCGTCAATCCTCGGTAATGGATACCAATTCTTCACCGTCAACTTGTTCAACTCACGATAGTCAATGCACATCCTCATGCTACCGTCCTTTTTCTTTACAAACAAGACCGGAGCACCCCAAGGAGAGATACTCGGTCTAATGAACCCCTTACCAAGCAACTCCTGCAGTTGCTCCATTAACTCCTTCATCTCAGTCGGACCCAACCAATACGGTGCCTTAGTGACAGGCTAAGCACCGGGTATCAAGTCAATTTGAAATTCGATTTCGCGATCCGGTGGCACACCCGATAAGTCCTCTGCAAATACATCAGGAAAGTCACACACCACCGGTACGTCGGACAATTGTGGTGTTGACGTGTCCATATCTTTCACGTAGGCCAAGTATGCGCTACATCCACGCCTCATGCACTTTCCCGCCACCGCCATCGAAATCACTTTCGGAATCATCGTAACTCGATCGCCGTATATCGCCACCGTACTCCCGTCAGGCGCCGTCAGTTTAATCATCTTCTTTTGACACATGATATTCGCTTCATAGCTTGCTAACCAATCCATCCCTAGTTTTACATCAAATCCACCTAGGGGCATCACATGTAACTTAGCAGCAAACCTACAACTCTCTAGTTCTATGGCGCAGTCCTCTATCATATCAGTAACTCTAGTGGACTTACCAATAGCAGTTTGTACATCGAAGGGCTCATCGATACGTCTACCACTAACAGGCAATTTAGCATAGAAAGTAGCAGAAATAAAACTCCTACTAGTACCAGAATCAAATAACACAGAAGAAAGAGTTTGGTTTACTAGAAACGTACCTGACACAACATCGGGGTCCGTCCTAGCCTCCTCCCTAGTCATGGTGAAACCTCTGGTGCTCGCCTTCTGCCCTTCAGTTCCGGCCTTCTTCTTCGCCCCGGAACCCTCTACCCTCGTCTTCCTGCAATCCCTACTCATATGGCCCTCCTCGCCGTAGGTATAACACCTCAGCGCCTTACAGTCTCTGTAGATGTGGCCCGACTTCCCACACTTGAAACACACGTTGAGCCCCAGCTTGCACTCCCCCGTATGCTCCTTCCCGCACTTGCCACACCTCTTGGGTCCCGAGCTTGATGACCCCACCCTACGGTCATCCATTCTCATCTTCCTGTTGTTTAGGACGAAACCACCACGCCCGAACCGCTTTCCGTTCCAGTTCCGGTCACAACCACCGACTTTCTTCATCTCCACCACCGTCACCTCTCTCTCATTATAGAGCCTCCCGGCCAAATCCACTGCCGACCTAAACGTGCTTGGTCGGGCAGCGATCAAGTGCCAACGAATGTCAGCTGGCAATCCCTGGATGTACCGATTGATCTTTCGGGACACCGGCGTCACCTGATCCGGTACCAGTCTCGCCATGGTTCCCGCCTCGAGTTGTAGGAACTCCCTCTCGATCTTATAAAGTTTCTTATGAGGACAGAATTCCTCAATCACCAATTGCATCAGCTCATTCCATCGCATCTTCCCGATGGTTCTGGCACCCTCAGCTTGGGCAATGTTGTCCCACCAACATAACGCTGAGTCAACAAAGGAGTGAGTCATGAACTTCACCTTCTGGTCTTCGCAACACTTACTGATTTCCAACGCCGCCTCCATCTCCCTTACCCAGCGATGAGCGGCAGCAGCATTGCCATTGCCATCGGAGGTCGGGGGCTTGCACCTTTGGAATGCCCCATAATTGCACCCCTTGGTAGTCACCCCCACTACATCATCCTCTTCTTCGTCAGACAATACAGTCTCATACTCTGGTTGTTCCTCCTCCCCTCTACTTTCCTTTCCCGTTGATCCCTTCCTATTCTCCTTCTCCTTCCTCTCCTCGCTTCTCACAACCCTAATGAATTCAGTCACCACAAACGGTAAAACTGTTTGCATGACCTGGTGTACTTCATCAGCAATCACCTCCCTAGCTGAGGCGTTCAGGCTGGCATTCTCATTCTCCTCACTTCGGCCATAAACCTCAGGGTTCTCGCGAGCCGTCTCAGGAGCCTTAGCACTACTCCTAGTCACACGTGGCTGACCTCTACCTCTAGAAACCTTGGAAGACTTCAGTCCAGCCATTTCCTAGATGCTATAAGATTCAAACACTAACATAGTCATTCAAGGTAATAGCTCAGTTTATGTCAAGTATAGTAAGTCCCTAATTACAGTGGCCAGTTGTGATCAACCACTTACTTTACTCTTCACACCCCAAGCATTTCCTATCTTGTCTACATCAGTATCTAAATCTACTAAGAACACATAAGTCAAATAGCACACGCATATAATACTGATTAACGTTAAGAAAAGAAATACCTGATGGCACGTAGCTACTCTGGCTGACATCCCTCTTTCTGTCCCATTTTTAGTTTAAGTTTAGGTTTATTTTGAAACTGTTTACCCATTTCACTTAAACTTTGGCTCTGATACCAACTTGTAAGGCCCCAATCTCGGAGATCTCACAATTGGTCTTTCACAGTAATAATTACATAAAACGTTACATAATATAAATTTAAGCAACGAAATTAATTTAACAAAAGCCATTCATTTCATTATAAACACTGTTGTTAAGCAATACACCATGGTTTAATCGTGTTACAAAATAATATTTCAATTGCATTAGAAAACAACAGTATTATCATGTATGAATAGATGTCAGTCATGCCCTGCCGAGTAACTTCACACGAGTGCCATCCTCAGCAACATTTTACCTGCCAACTGAAAAATGCATAAAAGTCAGCGTTGCTGAGTGAGTCCTAGTTTTGGAAATAAATATACTTTACTTTTGTTTAAGAACCATCCTATACTTTTGCATGTGATCACTCATCATACGTACACGTAGGTAATATCATTATTATCTTCACCATTCGTCCATTTTGTACTTTTTATCATTATCTTTCCGAGTCTTTTGCGACAACCGAGTCACTCACCTCATTAGCAATCTCAAGGATTGCACGTTATTCGAGTCTTTTGCGACAACGGGGTCACTCACCTCATTGGCAATCTCAAGGATTGCACGTCATCCGAGTCTTTTGTGACACAGAGTCGCTCACCTCATTGTCAATCTCGAAGATTGACCCTGTGTGCATCCTTCGGGGTAGCTAACCCGCATCACAGTTGAGCTAACGATAACAAGGCCGTGCACCTCTTTACATTTGCTTAAAGGACTTTCATTCATTCATTTACGTTCCACTTTTTTTCATCATTAATCTTTCACTTTATTAGCGATAATACTTTCTGTATCAATCATAAACATACCACGTATAGTCGTACAATAACAATATTAATAGCATTAATAATAAGGTTAACAATAATGATAATAATAATAATAAGGAATCATAAAAGCAGTCATGATTATGCTTGGAATTAGACATTTATTAACCCTAGTCAAACATTGTTGCAAACCCTAATGGCACAGACTCCCATAAAATTCCAGAAATAAATTCCAAGTGTTGGGCGCATGGGCCCTGTTCGAACGCATGGGCCCTATTCGGGTATCTGGCCCTGCACTTAGTCATCCTGAGCAAATCTTTTAGGCGGTTGGGCACTATTCGGACGCATGGGCCTGACGTAGACACATGGGCACTTAGGCGGTTGGGCACTGTTCAAACGTCTGGGCCTACACCCATTTTTCACTTAGACGCATGGAACTATTCAGACGGTTAGATACTTAGGCGTTTGAGGAATCCAAGACGCATGGGCCCTGTTCAGATGGTTGGGCCTTGTTTGGACGTACGGGCTTACTTAGCACATTCTAAGGAAACTTTCAGACGGTTGGGGTACTGTTCAGACGGTTGGGCATCAAATTTGCACTTAAACGGCATAAATCAGTCCCAAATTTGTCCTAACTCAAATTCCATGCTTAGTACTAACATTTCAAGCATTATAACACATACATAATCATAATCATCTCATCATCTACCCCCAAAACATACACCCATCCACATACACGTTCACACACAGATACGGGTAGAAACATAATTTTATAAAAACACATACACATGCATTTTTCAGCCCCAAAATTGTTTAAAACATGTTAAAAAGGGGGATTCTAGAACTCACCTTGTTTTGTTTTTCGGGTTTGATACCCTTCTTTGAGCTTCCTAGATGTTTCTAGCACCTAAGACACACACACATATACAACCCGAGCACATAATCACATTTATAGGCACATAAACGAAACTAGAAACATCTAAAACATCATAAATTCAAGATTTCTTACCAAAAACTTCAAGTTTCCTGCTTCTTGTACAATCTTCCGAGAGTTTTTCTGCTCTTTGTCTCTCTAGAACCGAAATGGAAGTAGTGTGCAGGCAAGTGTGGGCGGCCATGCCCACTTTTATACCAACTTTTTGACATTTTGCCTTTTTGCCACTTTTAACCCCTCTACTTGGGTTAACTTACATTTTCTTTCTTTTCCTTTACTTTTATTCTTTCTTTATACCTTTAAAAAAATAACCAGGTGTTACACATCCTCCATAGTCACTATTTGTGTATGCATAGAGATTGAAATATCATTCCTTTGGATACCATAATCCAAGTGCAGGCTTGCCCTTGATATATCTGAATATCCACTTGACTGCATTCATATGAGATTCCTTGGGATCTATTTGATACCTAGCACAAACACATACACCAAACATAATATCAGGTCCGCTAGCTGTTAGATACATGAGTGATCTAATCATAGATCTATAATGAGTCTGATCCACAGATTTTCCTTCTGAATCTGGACCTATCTTCATCTTGGTATCAACAGAAGTTCTGATAGACTGACAATCTGCAAAATGAAATTTCTTTAACATGGTTTCAACATATTTTGATTGATTGATGAAGATTCCATCTGTTGTTTGTTGTACTTGCACCCCTAAAAGAAAATGAGTTCTCCTATTGCAGTTATTTGGACCTTGGAATGCATAAGATCTTCAAAATATTTGCAGAGTTGTTTGTTTGTTTAGCCAAAAATGATTTCATCCACATAAGCCTGGACTAGCAACATGTCTTTTCCTTTTCTCTTTCTGAAGAGAGTCTGATCAATCTTTCCTGTTTCATAGACATGTGTGAGCAGAAAATATGATAGAGTCTCATACCATTTTTGTGGGGCTTGATGTAGACCATACAAAGCTTTGTCAGGCTTGTATACCTTGTGAGGGAAATCTGGGTCTTCAAAGCCTGGAGGTTGACTCACATAGACTTCTTCAGCGATCTTGCCTTAGAGTAAAGCACACTTTACATCCATTTGATACACTGTGAATTTCATGGATGAAGAGTACGCAAGGAAAATTCTGATGGCTTCTAATCTGTCTAGAGGAGCAAACAATTCATTATAATCTATTCCTTCTTCTTGAGTGTAGTCCTGTACCGTTAATCTTGCTTTATTTCGGATGATAATGCCCCTGTCATTAGTCTTGTTTCTGTATAGCCATCTAGTATGGATAGGGTATTGACCTTCAAGGAGATCTACCAGTTGCAATACTTGTTGTTTCTTGAACCGGAGCAACTTTTCCTGCATTGCCTCGATCCAGCTGTTGTCTTGAAAAGCCTTTTTTATGTTCTTGGGTACTGTCTAACATAGAAAGCAGGAAAACAAATGTTGGAGCATATATCATCATATATAGTGTGTCCGTCGCTTGACGAATAGTCTAGGCTTAATGTTATACACCTTGTAAACACATGAAACTGGGTCATTCGCAGGAGCATATGCGAATGAGACTCAGTCGTACGACTGAGCCATGCTAATGGACCAGTCGTGCGACTGAGAGATGCGATTAGGGCATTCGTAAGACTGAACCATAAGAATGGTCCAGTCGTACGATTGAACTATACGCATGGTCCAGTCGTACGATTGAACCATACGTATGGTCCAATTGTACGAATGGGCCCAGTCGCATCTAATATGGGCTGAGGCCTATATATACCAGTTTCAATGTGTAGAAACCTAAGGGTTTTTGATAGTGTGCCCGGCGCCCAGGCGCTGCCGGATAAGAGGGGAGATCATGCTCGATCTCCCCATGCCAAAAGTTGTAATTCTTAAGTTGTAACGAGCTTAAAATCGTTATGTTTTATCAATGAAATCATTCGATTATTGTTCGTACTTTTGTTTATCTTTTGGTTGTTTATCCTTCCGTCAAGAACGTGCTCGGATGTTTACCGATCC
>BJCO01235556.1:0-11122 GCA_018326465.1 Flaveria floridana | reverse complement strand
CTTCAGTAGTTTCATGTTCCGTCAGTTGTAATTTTAATATTCAGTTGATGTCAGAAAAAGGACATCACCACCATCCTTTTGCCGCCTATAAAAGGATGGTGAACCATGCTGTTTTAAATGCCGAAACGTGCTTAGCAATAAAACTCTTCTCTCTCTATGTTTATGCTTTTAATTGTAATATATTTTATGTTCTTGATATAATTGCTAATTAATGTGCTAAATCCGCTACAAACTTAATCTAATTGATCAAACGAGAGGCTGAGATCCTGTCAAAATGTCTCATCATAATTTGCGTCGTGTGGACACGGTGTTTCCGTTTTCATTTGAGGGTCGGAAATGTATTCAAGATATAACTTAATATTTAGAGTTTTTTAAAAACGCAATTATAAAAGGATTTTAAAAATGCAATTATAAAATTGCCAAAGGTTTATTATACGATAAGTTCGTTAGTCCTTAATCAAGTATATGTAATGCCTAACAAATTAAGTTAATTTCAAGTTAAAAATAATATAGTTGCAGCAATGGTGGCATATATGAAAAAAAATTAAAAATTATTTTTTCAAACTATCCCACTTTTTTACTTGTAATATCGTATTAAACCCTTGTTTTAATATTACCTGGGTGGAAACTTTAATTGAGGAAGTAACTCATGATTTGGATATACGTGATGAAAACCCAAAATTTGCAACTTATACAAAACAACAATGTCATAGATGTCTTCAAAATACGTTTGATGCTTATCTTTCAAGATATGATACAAGATTAAACATTCATCTGTCAATGGGCACATCAGCTTCGAGTTCATCTAGTTACAGTAGAAATCAAATGCTTAATTTATATAATACTTTGGGAAATAAAAACACTAAACTTAGGGGTAATACCTCAAATAGCGAGCTTAAGAGGTATACCGCAACTGATTTTTTTATCTAGTATGACTCTTGAATAATTTGTATCATTTGATATTTTAGCATAGTGGAAACGAAACAAATCACAATTTCCAATTCTAACTGTCGTGGTTTGTAATTTACTAACTGTATAAACTTCCACAATAGCTTAAAAGTCGTATTTTCTGTTAGTTGCATGGTGTTATCAATAAGGAGAAGAAGATTAACTCTAACGACGGTAGAGATGTGTAGTTTAAAAGACCACTTGGATGCATCGGAACAATGACAAGATAAATCAAACATTAAAGAGGAAATACCAACTAAAGAGAAAATACACAATAAAGAAGTAAATAGCAGACGATAGTCACTAGTCTTTAACAAAGAAATCGCATATGATTTGTTAAATGCATTGGCAAAAACGACGACGAAGATGAATAATTTGTAAAAATAATTTGTATTTGTGTTAATCTGAGATCTATGTAAACGATTTGTATTTTCTAGTTTTATTTTGCTTTTTTAAATCAATAAAGTTGATTTTTTAAGGGAAAGAGTTCAAGTGGGTCCCAGGCTTTATGGAAGCTGCAATCAGGGCTGCCCCCAGGTCAAATACTCAAGATGATGAGTTAATGGCAGACTAATCAAACTACTTTGGGACCAGGAACTACAACATAGATGAACTCATCTTTCTTCCCTTAGAGGAACTCAAAGAATTGGCAGAAACAGAGCTGTTAAATGAGAGGAATAAGGTAGAGGATGCAGAATTGCTCTTTAATATCAAAGAAGAAAGGAGGCAGAAAAGACTTTACAAGCATGCTCCTACCCTCTCCCCAGTTCAAGAAAGCCCTAAGACAGAGACTGTGGCAACTGATCAACCTTAGGTACACAAGGAAGTAGATAGACAAAATATGATTAGCTACCTAAGTGCCACGGGCCTTTATCAGGCATCTTCACTTCTTCCCCTATCATATGAGTACATAGAATTCGAGTATCTTAAGCATCTTGATCAACAGGTAATAAATGAACAAAAAGTAGTTAAGAGAAAGATAAGGGAAGAAGCTGCAAGGTTAAGAGCCATCATCCAAAAGAACCAAAAGAAGTCTACCGATAGGCAGAGAATGATGAGCTTCTTGAAGCTGTATGGGTTCTTTGGAAGGAGGCTTGGTTCAATGTCTCTATCCAATATGGATGATCATATTAGAGTGATCAAGCACAAGATTAAAAGGGGGGAGCTTGTTGACTTGCATTCTCCACCAAGTTAAGCTCCTCCTAAAGTTGAAGTCAAGGTTGAACCCCAAGAGACAACATAACCTGGACCTAGAGCTGAACCATAGCCAACTTCATTTTCTGATCGACAACAGGGTGTTGATCCCTCTCCTTCTAAACCTTTAAGGGAAGAGGACCTAACTGAGAAAGATACATAAGAACAACCTTATGCTGAAGGCTATTATTCTCAATTAAAGTCTTCAAAAAGGAGGAAAATGATAGCAATGAAAAAGGACACTAAGAAGAAGAAGAAGTCCAAGGCATCCACCTCCACACCTCAGGATGAGTCAGAGTATTCTAAGGTGGCTTAAGAGGAGGCTGCTCCATTAAGTGCAATACAAGTAGAGCCTCTTGCAGTTAGAATACCTATCTTGTCCTGAACTTTTGCTGCAAATCCAGACATATGGTATGTCATCAGAGATCAAGGAAGTCAATATGTCTATTTATGACAAGACATGCTTGATCTTCCTCTACATGATCTCGATGACATGAGAAGATATTATGAGAGTCTGAGGGATCCTGACCAATTGATGAAGAAAGGAATGGTCTTGATCCTGATAAGGACTGTCAATATCTGAGATCCCTTCTCTGTTTTGGTAGCATCAACCTAGGGGGAGTTTGTAAGGTTATACTTGAAAGTCTGATGCGACCAAAGCAACCAAAGAGCTTCAAGCATGCATGCATGATGCACAGTGTAGAAGTTACTTCAGAAGTTTTACACTCTTCATAGAAAATATTCTAAGTGTAAAATCTTTCAAAGCCAAAGATCAAATCTTCCAAAGCCAAAGATGAAGTCTTCCAAAGCTTCAAGGACAAAGTCTTCCGAAGGCAAAGACTAAAGACTGATTTCTTCCGAAGACAGAGAAGACATACTTTCTCTGATTAACTTTTTCATACAGCTGACCAATAGTTTCTCTGATCAACTTTTACATAAAGCTGATCAACTTTCCGCTGCCACTCTGAAGACTCACCAGCTTATACAAGTTGGTGAAAAGGTCCATGCTTTAGTAACTATAGATTATGATTTGGAATCTGTAACTTTCTACTTTATACCTTTTATTACTTTTGTTATAGATTAAGATGTGAGTCATGGCATGTCATAGTCACAAGTCAAAAAGACAATCTGTCTTTTGACTATACATTGATCTTGTTGTCTAGATTAGTGTTTCTAGCTGCATTTTAAAGTATAGCCGACTGTAGGATGTAGTATAAAGTATTTCAGATTCTTGTATTTCTTTTCATGCTTTATAACACTTGTAATAGAACTCGAGAGCAATATAAAACATTCTTAAAAATCATACTTATCTTGTTCTTGTTCTTTCAACTGTCTCATTACTTACTTGTGTTCTTAGTATCTTTCATTTAAACTCGGTTCCCTGTTTGATATGTTAGATGTTCTAACACTCTTCTTATTATGAGACTGATTGTATTGATCATCCCTTAACCACACCTGCAAGACTAAAACATGTTTAGGATCTTGATGATGATGATGTCGTGCAGATGATGTGCGATAGGATGACTAGAAGGGTTAAACCCTAGAAAGCTGGAGAAACTCCTGGAACTTTTAAATTGAAACTTGTCAATATATGAAGAAAAGGTGTAATCCAGTTAAAACCCACTTTCATTAGCCAACCCAATCTACCTTAAGCCCAAACTGCATCAGTTGCATCAGCGTAACAAAAAACTCATGTACTACAAACCCAACAACACTCCAACGGAGTCCACATCAAATATACACAACCCAATATATAAAAAAATGAAATACGACCAATTAAAACATGTGTATCTATATATTTGACATTGAATCGGAAATGACATATTTCAATAATTTTCTTAAAGTAGAGTGATGCAATTTCATACATTCACACAAAATCTATACAGACGTAACATATACCGAATAATGTCACCATTTAGATTCTTTTGTTTTAATAGATAACCATAATCGAACCATATATAATACTATAGTCCCTAGTCTCTCATTCTCTCTTGGTTTTTTCAGCATTTTTTCGAACTAGCTATGATACTAATTCAAGATCAAATCAGTATTTGGAAAAATTTGAATTAAATAACTCACAAATACCTTTACTAAAACCAAGAAAAATAAATCCCAAATACAATTGACACCACAACTTTAGGTTGCGTTTGGTTGGAAGAATGGAATGGAATTGAGAAACTAGTTAATTTTCAAATAAAATTAAGTTTGAGTGAGTAATGAAATGTAAAACACAAGGAAATGTTTCACCTCAAATTCCTTTGGTTGTGTGATTTCAAATTCCCTCTCTAGGTGGAAGGATTTTGAAATCCCACAACCAAAGAAATTTGAGGTGAAACATTATCTTGGGTTTTACATTTCATTACCCACTCAAACATAATTTTACTTAAAAATTATACTAGTTTCTCAATTTCATTCCATTCCATTCCATTCTTCCAACCAAACGCAGCCTTAGTGTTTAACCAAACGGAGAAGACAGCTTTTTCAATTGTGTATACCATAACTCGATATATATATATATATAAGCTAAAAACTAAATTTATTTTAATATAATTAGGAATGCTAGGTTTTAGTATCTAACTAACTTATTGGAGTTCTACTCCCCTGTAATACAAATTAGTAAATAATAGGAACTATCCGGCCAACTTGTTAGGCACACCCTCCTAACCGACTTGTTTGTTTGAGTTAGTAATTATCATCCAACCGATGTAATAAACTTTGTTGGTGGTTTCTTTCAATACTTAAAAAAGAAGTGAACCAATGGTTCATGAGTGTCGTTACCTCATGAATGATTAGACGTTAAGTTCTTCAAAACATTTTTGATAATACGGAGGCGTCACATGAAAATGTTTATTTGTTGTCTGTTACCCAAAAATTAAAACATCGCAATCATTAATTTTGTTAAGGAATAAACCCAAAACTCAAAACCTTTATATTTTGCATGAGGTATTATTTTATGTAAGTAAAGCTTTTGACGAAGATACGACTAGAATGTATACTAGTTGTATACATTACATATTTTCATTATGTAGTTAGCCTACTTGATAGAGGTACATGCCTTTTAAGATAGAAGTGTCAGATCTATTCGAGGCAAGATGTATTTAAAAAAGTTACAATTAGAAGTAGTTAAGGTCGTTAAAAAGGTATGTATATTTATATCTATATCTATTCTATACTATAAATAAAAAAGTAAAAAAATTGCACATGTCGTTATCTGGTGTCTTATCACTCTTATTTTTCCGCCTAAAATTATTATCTAAATTAAATTAATATTTTCATTACTTTTTACTTTATTTAAGAAAGTAGATTAAAATTTTATTTTATTCAACTCAATTATTTTAGGCAACCAAATTAATAATTTAATTTATTTTACCTAGATTTTTTAATTCAAAGATTTTTTGATCATCTACTAAATTGTTGAATACCAAAAACGATTTTATAGACAAAAAGGTATTGAAAAAGCCCTCAATCATATATTCATATTCAAAATTCTAATACATGTTATGGTTCAACAATAGATCGTAAAAAAACACCGTGGTTACCTGATATCTTAGTTAAATTTAGTTTATAAATATTTTTTTATATTTATAATCAATTTTTGATCTAATTCTTCAAAATTTTATTACTATCAAATAGTAGATATATTTTGTAATTATCTATTAGTCTTAATTATTTAATTGAACCGTGTTATAAACATGTCTTTAACATAAGAAATTATATATTAGGTTGTATTCATAAGAAAGGAAAGCGTGTGCCCATGTGATCACATTTTTACTCTTTCTGAGCATGATCTATAGCAAGTCATATAATTCACACTGAAAAAAATGGTTCACACAAATACTAATCACTCAAATAATAAAAATTAAAAGAAAAAGAGAAAGCACTTAATAGAAAGCGTAAAAAAAAGGAAAGTGGATTGACTATCGTTTCTTTGTCGGGACAAATCACAATGATTGATAGAGGCCTAAAAGTGTAAAAATAAAACTATAGGGTCTATTTCGTAAAGAAATACAAACATAAAGGGGTGATTGAATAACTTTTAAGTAATAAATATTATATTATACTTGGAGTAAAGGTGCTGTATCCTTGAGAGTGAGACAACAGACGACAGATAGATCCTCTTGAATTCATTCTCTCGTTAAAGATGGTGGTAAATCAGCTCAAAATACTGTTACCGTTGATGACGGTGGTTACGGCGATTGCCGCCGTAACTGCCACCGCAGATTACGTACGGCCACCGCCTCGAAAGACCTTACACTTCCCTTGGGATCAGAAGCCTTCATCTCAACCTCAACAGGTTTGATTTGGTTTTGATTCTAGTTTTCAATGACATTATGCTCGTGATCGATTTATATGCTTATTTTAGATCGAGGTGTCATGATTCATTCTGTTGATTGTACAGATTGTAAAAGATGTACTGAATTCATACCTTTTCGTTTGTCTTATTCTGTTGTTATTTGTTTATTAGATATGGAAGAATCTAGAGGCATGTGTATGTTGAAGGTTTTAGTACTGTTTTTTGATTAGTGGAAGGAGTATGTGGATTATTCTTGATGTTCTGGTATATATTGTAATAATCTGTGGGATTTTCGTGTAGTTTTGGGGAAAATGGGTACTTTTGTACCACTTTTGTACCAAGGGAACAGATGTATACATTTTGATAGGGGTGTTGATCGGGTTAGGTTTGTTAGGAAACAATCGATATTACATACCCACTAACACGAGATTTTGTGGGTGGACTATCTCACGACGTTTTGTTTATTTTATTAACTTCAAAACTATGAATAATACAAGGAACTTTAACATGTATTTATACTGATACAAGGTTTGGAGAGTAATCTAGACTGCTAAACTTTTCGAATTAAGAAACTTAAACTTGGAAACAAATTAACACGGTTTGGTAGTTCTCAAAGATTGAAAATACAAATCTTATTCTAATAGGGTTTCTTATAGCCCATACGAGGATTAGGTCCATCAGGGTTTCGCTTTTATTGGTTCGGGCTCTTTGAGAATTTTGGTGAAATAAACCGAACGAACACATGTGTTATGAACTAAAACCATTTTTAAGGTATGGAACTTGTTTCACATGAGTTGTATGAGCAACAAATGTGGGGTTTACAGACCAAATGAGGTCTCTCACCCACCAGACTAGCCTTTCGGGATGAGTTCTCCAGTTTGGTCCGTAACAACATGAAACCCTACTAGATTCATATATGACCACACCAAACTGAACTGAGCATTGTATTCAAATTGGTTTTCTTTTCTGCTTAGACTGTAAAATCAGAATTTTATGAATAATAAGTCTTTACTAAAATTGATTATGCTATCTTTCCCTTTTTCAGTTTTTATGCAACTTTTTGCATGTTTATATTAGGTTTGCTTTACAAATCTAAGTTTAGTAAGCAATATTAATACAATTATTTTGGATGTATGGCTATGTTATTCATGCAGGTGCATATTTCATTGGCTGGGGATAAACACATTCGTGTTTCATGGATTACTAGTGACTCATCATCTCCTTCACTTGTTGAATATGGAACATCACCTGGAGAATACAATTTTAGGGGTCATGGAGATACAACTTCTTACAGCTATTTATTATACAGCTCAGGGACCATACACCATACTGTAATTGGGCCACTAGAATACAACAAGGTTTACTATTATAGATGTGGAGGACAAGGACCTGAGCTAAAATTCAAAACCCCACCATCAGAGTTCCCAGTTACATTTGCTGTGGCTGGTGATTTAGGTCAAACGGGCTGGACAAAGTCAACTTTGGACCATATTGATTTATGTGAATATGATGTGCACCTGCTCCCTGGTGATCTTTCTTATGCTGATTACATACAAAGCAGATGGGACACGTTTGGGGCACTGGTGCAGCCACTTGCAAGTGCAAGGCCGTGGATGGTGACACAAGGAAATCATGAAAAGGAAAATATACCCTTTTTTATAGATGCTTTTGAATCGTATAATTCTAGATGGAAAATGCCTTATGAAGAAAGTGGATCGACTTCAAATCTTTATTATTCATTTGAAGTTGCGAGGGCTCATGTTATCATGCTTGGTTCCTATACAGATTATCATGAGAACTCTGATCAATATAACTGGTTGAAGGTAAGTTTGTTTCTATATTGCAAAAGAGAAAAAATGATTTCAGTTGTTCTATTGCCTTATTTATCATTACGAAATATAGTAATAATGCCCGACAATCAGGGATTTATCATTTTATATCCTTTTGGAGATGACATTGAAGTAAATGTAGCCTTTTGTGACAAAGTGGTTGGCATAGGCTAAAAGTTTATATAGACCCTTGACCAATTCATGCACTTTCTGTCCTCCAATTAAACCTTTAAAAGCCAAGGTTTTGTTACCTATGTTTTAATTATTTAAATTTGCCCCCTACTTTTACTGAAGTTTACAGTTGGTGAGATTTTGAGGTGGAAAATGATAGGTGGGGCTGGTTGTGTTATGGGTCAACACAGGTTTGAGTCAAAACATGTAGTTTTTAATTCAGGTGGAAATAATGTTGGGTCATTATAAGGCTGGTGCAACCAAAACCATTTCACATAGTCAATTTTGGTGCTACATTTAAAGGCTTCCGAAGCTAAGTATGAGAACTTCCGAAGTCTGAAGAGTTCTTCCGAAGACAACTGCTGAAGTCAACAGCTGAAGATATCTTCCTAATACAAAGTCTGAAGAACAAGAGCTGAAGACAAAGTAGACTCCAAGCCTCGGAAAAAGCAGTCTTCCGAATTATAAGTGGCTTCAGAAGAAGTTATTCTTCCGAAGCAATTTAACCTTCGGAAGACATTGCTATGACCAGTAGACATAAGTATGATCTCTGACAATCCGCTGCAGACATCTGATACAACATGGGATCTTCCTAAAGAGCCATGTTGTTGACCATACTTTATTCTACTGTTTACCTTTTTATGATAGTACATGTTACCAACTTTAGTTGGTGACAAAAGGTAAGTCAGGGACATATCCTGACTATCAAATCTCAGGTAAAATGTCTGAGATACCTTAACCTATAGTCTTGTAGTATAGATGTTTGGTTAAAGGTTTCCAGCTGGTATCAAAGTATATCCGGCTGTAGTTAGTATTATATATATATTCTCATTGTAACTCATTAAAGAGATAGAGCCAAAGCTTGAGCTTGTAAGAGTCTTGTAATCCTTTAAGTTGAGAAGCAATATATAAAAGTACCTTGAAAATTTACATCCTGTGTTTATTACTGCTTGTTACTTGTTATATTGTGATTAACTCTTGTTAGATTTTTTCTGAGTGTTGTTCAAGGTGAGTTTGAGAGAGAAACCACTTGTTGAGTGACCAAAACCGATCCTGCAATTGGTATCAGAGCTTTCAGGCTCTTGATTGTGAGATCTTACCATCCAAATCAACTTGTTTTTCACTCCTCCCTACAAACCACTCACTCAAATGGCCGCTCTCACTAATGCTGATATGGAAACCGGTACCATGACTAAGTCCCCACTGATCACCCCTGAAGACTTTGACACATGGTGCACAAGAATGGAAGGCTTCATCAAGTGTCAAGACTCAAGGATGTTGGACTCTATTGTTAATGGTACTTTCATATCAAGCACTACTTCTGCTACTGGTAATCGCATCATTCCAAAAGATGTTGATGATTACTCAGAAGAAGATAGGAAAAGAATAGAGCTTAATCAAAGGGCTATGACTTCTCTTCAAACTGCTATTCCAAACTCCATCTACAGAGGTTTCAAGAAGTGCAAGACAGCTAAAGACTTATGGGATGCATTGAAGCTTATGTATGAAGGATCCAAGGAAACTAAAGATAACAAGAATGATCTCTTAAAGCAGCAGTTTGAGAACTTCACTTTCAAGGCTGGTGAGACCTTGACTCAACAATACTTCAGGTATGTTGAGATAGTAGATACTCTGGTGGATATTGGAGTACCTCTTGAGAACAGAGACATAGTTAGGAAGTTCATGTCTTCCCTTCCTAAACTATGGACACACTATTGTGTTGTAATTAAGAGAACTTCGAACCTTAAGACTCTTTCTCTCACAGAGTTGTACGGTATCCTAAGTGCATTCCAGATGGCGATTAACATGCAGAACTTCTCTAGTAACTCCAATAACCAACTGAGTTCAGCCTTTCATATGGTTGAAAGGGAAATCACAGAACCACAAAATCAGTTGCTATGCTACCCTGACAACTCACATAATGGACCTTACATTACTCTACCTGAGACTCCAAGGTCCCAAAAGGCTCAACACAACTCCTTTCAGGATAGTTGTGCCTTTGTCTCTGGAAGTGGACACTCTGGTGATTTTCAATACTGCTTTGATGATCTTGAGTGATTCAGTCCAGATGATGTAGAGTATGTGGAAATTGTCCAACAGATGGCTCTTTTAACTTATAGAGCGAAGAAGTTTTTCAAGATAACTGGAAGGCAATTCCCTCAAAATCCTGTCAACAACAAGTTTGGGTTTGACAATAGCAAAGCAAAGTGTTACAACTGCAACCAACTAGGTCACTTTGCTAGGGAATGCAAGGCTCCCAAGAACAATCCGGGAACCCCACAAGCCTCCACACATCCCTCAACCTCAAAGCCTGAAGAGAAGACAACTGAAACAGCTGCAATAGCTCAAGAAGTTGACTGGAGCTTCATGGTACAGCATGTGACTCCCGCTTAAGCACTCATGGCCGGAACAGATGATCCTCAGGTATATGAACATCTTTGTACTCCAGCCTGTATTGCTAAAGTTAAACTCTATAAGGATTACAATATAGAAATCAGATCTGATATTGAGTCTTTGAATATCTTAAAATCTGATTTTAAAAGAGCTGAATCTGACTATCAAAAGAAAATTGAGAAGTTAGAGAAAACTGTATCTCTTTTAAAACATGAACAAACCAACTACAAGACTCAAATCAAAGATCTGATATCCAAGTTGTCTGAAGTTCAAGCCCAGTTGGTCACTGCTG
>BJCO01233201.1:0-10979 GCA_018326465.1 Flaveria floridana | reverse complement strand
TCACCAGGAGCCATTGGCTCGATCATACCTGGAAGGAGTGCAGTATATCTTCTGGTGAAGTTGGTGGACATCCTTTTCAGAACTTTGAAGATGGTCGGCCTCATGAAAGGGATAGAAAGAGTAGCTACACAGACAAGCTTCTCTTGATCCAACTCGCAGTTGATGATATGCTGAATGAAACTGGGATACATGTAGAATGTCTTCCTTTGAAGATTTCCCGTGAGGTTATTCAGCACGAACCTGGAATAGTTGAACCAGAGGCCTTTTACCAACCCGTGAACAAGGCATCCTAGGTCATAGGGAATTTGATCCCATCCCTCTGATTTGTTAGATAGAAAGTGAAAAACGATGTGGAGCAGGAACTTCCAGTTGTAGGAGAAGTTGAACTTCAAGACCGTTGACCTGCTCACGTCTTCACCATACCTCATTTGGGTATAGGTGTCCTCCAAATCAGATTTGGGGAATTCCATAGGAGAACCCTCATCATGAATCCAACCCTCATCATGAAGCTCTAAGTGCTCCCTGATGGTCTGTTCAGATATGACCAATTCTTGGCCACAGATTCTTGACCTAATAACCCTAACTCCGTTCAGGGTGTCAATCTAACCATTAGCCCTATCACAACACTGTCAAAACCATACAAGTCTGACACGTTACAAACCACCAAACCTAACTAAATCTCATGCATTTGACCACTTATCATTCTAATTTTCGGGACGAAAATTCCTTCAACAAGGGGATGATGTGACAACCCGAGTTTTAACCTAACCTCTCTCCGTTAATTATAATTAACTATGTTATAAATGAACGATTAATTAGATTATTATTAATTATATGTCTAATTATTAATTATCATATTATTGCTATTAAATAATAAGTCATTTTAATTGCCCACTAAATCTAACTAATCTAAATACAACTTGGTAAACTTGATCAACTTAAGGGACCATTGTGTAACTTGGCAAAGTCAAATCATAATATAATAACCATAGTCCTCACCCACGATTTCCATCAGTTCTATATACATTCAAAATTCGAAAACCTAAACAACATTCTCATCGACCATCAACAGCAGCCTTTCCTCCTTCGCAGCGGTGATCCCCGGTAGCCGTTCCTCTTTCGCAGCGGTGATCCCCGGCATCCCTCCCAACTTCGCAGCTGTTGACCTCCGGCAGCCTATCTCGGCGCACCGCGGTGAGAAACGCATTCATCCGTTCGAGTTCTTACGGCTTCCATAGACCGATCGGTAAGGATTTTCCTCAAAAATTATATTCGTATTTGCTGCGTACAGTTTCGAGATACTAGGATGCGGTTGCGACGGTGTGTATTCTTTTTGCTGAATGCGTTCATGCGTGTATATGTATCTAGGTGTGTACGGTTATATTTAGATGCTCGGTTTCATGCGTGTGTGATTTGTGATTGTGTATGCTGCATTATGTATACATATAAGTATGTGTTCAGCGTGTATATATATATAAATGTGTGAGTGCTGCGAACATGAATTATGCATATTTATATATGTATATATTCAGCATATGTATGTGACCGAGATGATGAGGTGTGTTGGGCTGCCATATTAATTTGACATTGTGTGTTTGTGTGTGATCTGCACACGTGAGTGTGTGGTGTGTTTAATTGGTAACAAATATTATTATATATACATGAGGTAGTAAAAGTTGAGTTTCTTAACCTAAAGCGTGGTGCATGGATGTATAATCATATGTGGTAAATGAGCGTATGGATATTGCACATTATGTATATGAGATGTTTAATAGGTTCTGTATCACATAGTAGATATATATATATATGTGATATATGTGTGAGAAATGTGTATAGTATATGCCAACATTACTTGCGTGACGTGCTAGTAGATGTAAGGTTAAAAATAATAATAATAGTAATAATTGAGTATATAATACTTTTATACGTGATAAAAGGGTCCTTATGTATTCGAAGTGAATTAGCATTCGTGTGTGTTTTCACGTAAATGAAACAACCAACGACCGCCATCGTAACCGAGTCGTGAAACGCGAAACCGTACAATCCCATTATTGATTTAATAATAATTGAATATTAAATGTACATTCAGGTTAATCGAAAAACAAAATCTTTTTGTGATTACACTTGGTTGTTGCTCTACACTCGAGGTGAGTCTTCACGGCCCCTATTTTTACTTTCTTTCCTTTTTAGGGGAGAAAACATGTAAACATATTTTATAAATGATTTTTAGTATTATTGATATCGCCTGTTACGTTAGTACAAACATACTTAAAAGTCCTTACATTCTCGAACCGTTATTAATGTGTAGTGAGGTAATTCTGAGTAGTACTACTGGGTTTGACAAACCCCGCCCGGGCTAGTCGCGCTAGCTTGATTGGAGGTCAAACGGGTGCGTTATTGACCTAACATTTGTCATTGTCTGGGTTAGACGTGACGTGAAGGCAACAAACATACAAACAATCAGCTTTGGTTTGAAACGCTAAGTAACTTGATTATAGGCTAGCTACCTATCGATATGCTTTTTACTTTACCATTCGAACAGTTGCAAACATTTTTATCTGTTACTAAACCTGGGAATTCACCAACTTTATGTTGACACACTTTAGCATGTTTTCTCAGGTCACAGGAACGCTTAAGCTCATGTTGCACGATTAAGGAACGCACTCAGGACATGCATCATCAAACTTATTTACTTGCATTGAACATTTTGTTTTGACATAGTACTTACAACTTTCAGTATTGGTTTATATTTCGTTTATTCGCTTCCGCACTGATGTTTATTTCTTTCATGCTACTCTGATTTAAGTCAAATGTTTATTTTTAAATTCATATAGTGTCGTTTCATATGACCGTGTCTGAGATCCTGGTTTGTCACACGCCCAATGGTAAAATCCCGTTTGTGGAAATTGAGGGTGTGACAGATTGGTATTAGAGCCACTGGTTATAGAGAACTAGGATTGCATTTGCATCTAGACTATAGCCTTAGACACGACACTAGCATTGCACGGACACTCTTACATGTTTACAACTGTTGTACGTACATTTTCTCGGTATACTAGTATTACGTTACAGAATGTTCATAACATCATCTGCACTATCCATGTCACCCGTATCATCCTCGGCTAACGGAGGGGCGGAGGGTCCCGCTCGCTTGCTTTCGACATCTACATCTGTTTCTTCACTCCCGGAGTTGAAGAGACGTCGACTTGAACATAACGTTACCACTTCGGAACACGGAAAACTTCTCTAACACGCACGACTCACCTAACAACGACAATCAAGGAGAACAACACACCTTACTTTTCCAACTCTTTCACACTTGTTTCTACTTCCTACATAATCTATCTTCCTCACTAGCCTGAACAGTAAATGTGGGACAACCAAAGGGATTTGAAGTCTATCAGAGGGTTAGATTTATACATGTAGACGCTTAGAGCTTAAAAGGGAAATATTTTAATTCAGGTCGCCAGAATTACTTTCAATTCGACACATAGATATATTGAATTATGATTGTTGATTTGAATACGTTGTAGTTCCTATGATTTATTTTTATCAAAATTATTATTTGATTATTGATTGTTGTGTATTGTGAATGTGAAGAATCATATCTAGAAGAAGACCTGGACGCCTGAGCGGACGAGGTAACATCAACATGACTCAGGCCGAGTTGGACGCCATTATTAATGAGTGTGTTGCTGATGCGCTTGCAACGTACGAACAGGCCTGAAATCAGAACTAGAACAACCAGATTCAGAATCAAGGAGGTCCAACAATCTGTACATTCAAGATGTTGGTGGATTGTAAGCCTCATTCTTTCAGCGGTTCTGAGGGTGCTGTCACACTACTTTGCTGGCTGGAGAAACTCGAGTCAGTATTCGCCATGTGCAACTGCCCTCCGTGTCAAGTATGCCTCTGGCACCCTAGAAGGACCAGCATTGACGTGGTGGAACTCACAAGTCCAGACCTTAGGACTTGAAGCTGCTAATAATCTACCATGGGATGACTTCAAGATTCTAATGAAAGAAGAGTACTGTCTCAGGAATGAAGTCCAGAAGCTGGAGGGGGAGTTTTGGAATCTTAAGATGGTTGGTTCTGACATTGAGGAATATATGACTTGTTCACATGAGTTGGCTGCTTTATGTCCTCAGATGGTGACCTCGGCTTACAAAAGGATAGAGAAGTATATTGATGGTCTAGCTCCCTAGATTCAAGCTAGTGTCATGGTTGCTGATCCTGTTACTATTCAGCAAGCTATTCGGCTAGCTCATAAGCTCACCGATCAGGCAGTGGCGCAGGGCACTCTGCCTAAACGTGGCGCTGCATCTGGCTCATCTGATTATAAATGAAAGTGGGATGGTACTACCAACAAGTCCTCAAACTCCAACAACACCCAACAACAGCAGGCCATAAAGTTTGATTCCTCTAGAAGCTTCACAAACCATAATCAGAACAACAACAACAACAATGGTCAGGGATCGAATAATTATGCGGGCAAGTATCCAAAGTGCAATAAATGCAACTTTCATCATCATGGCGAGTGTGATCGTTTTCGTTGCCAAAGGTGTGGAAGGATGGGTCATGCTTCCAAAGACTGCAAGGGTGAACTGATGACCAAACAACAACCTCAGCAACAACGACAGGGCGAAGCAACCAATGGCTGTTACGAATGTGGTAAAGAGGATCATTAAAGGAAGGATTGCTCAAAACTGAAGAATGGGAACATGGACAATAATGGAAATAACAACAATGGAAATGGCGCAAAAGGTCGAGCTTTCGTGATTGGGTCTGGCGAAGCAATGAATGATCAAAATGTGGTTACCGGTACGTTCCCACTGAACGACTATTTTGCTTCTGTTTTATTCGATACTGGTGCTGATAAGAGCTTTATCTCTACCAAGTTTAACAAACTCCTAAATGTAACTTTAACTGAAATGGAACCTAGTTACACTGTAGAACTAGCTGATGGTAAATTGATCGAGGCAACCCACATTCTTAAAGGATGTAATTTGGAACTATCAGGACACAAGTTAGAAATAGACCTTATGCCTATCACACTTGGTAGTTTTGATGTAGTCATTGGCATGGACTGGTTATCTATTAACAAAGCTGAGATTTTATGTCGTGAAAAGGTCGTTCATGTACCACTTCCTAGTGGTGAAATCTTATCTGCTTAGGGCGAGAAAAGTGGAGTAGTCTTAGGCATCATTTCGTATATGAAAGCCCAGAAGTGTTTACGCAAAGTCCATACCACTATCTTAGCTATGATCACAGAGAAGACCACCAAAGAAAAGAAGTTTGAAAGAAATCCCTAACGTTCATGACTTTCCTGAAGTTTTCCCTGAAGACTTACCTGGTCTTCCACCACATCATCAGGTCGAGTTCCAGATTGATTTGACGCCTGGAGCCGCACCTATTGCGAGAGCACCGTACAGATTTGCTCCGAAAGAACTGCAGCAACTGTCTACTCAACTGTAAGAAGTTTTAGATGAGGGATTTATCAGACCTAGTTCATCACCATAGGGAGCTCCAGTCCTGTTTGTCAAGAAAAAGGATGAGACTTTTCGCATGTGTATTGATTATCGTGAACTGAACAAAGTGACGGTTAAGAACCGTTATCCTTTACCTCGCATTGTCGATCTGTTTGACCAGCTTCAAGGGTCTAGTTTTTATTCGAAGATAGATTTGAGATCAGGATATCATCAACTGAGAGTCCAAGAGGAGGACATATCAAAGACGGCATTCAGAACTCGGTACGGTCACTATGAATTTCTGGTAATGCCATTTGGTTTTACCCATGCACCTGCGGTTTTCATGGATCTCATGAACCGAGTATGCAAACCCTATCTGGACAAGTTCGAATCGTTTTTATCGATGACATCCTAATTTATTCAAGGAACAAGGAGGAGCATGAGGAACACATTTGACTTATCTTGGAATTACTTAAACAAGAGCAGCTATACGCCAAATTCTCGAAGTATGACTTCTGGATTCGGGAAGTCCAATTCTTGGGTCATGTAGTCAACGAGAAGGGCATACATGTTGACCCGACAAAGATAGAAGCTATCAAGAACTGGGCTACGCCAAAGACTCCACCGGAATTACGACAATTTCTTGGATTGGTAGGATATTATCGATGATTTATCGAAGGGTTTTCAAAGATCGTTCAACCACTTACAACATTAACTCAAAAAGGCACCGCATACAGTTGGGGTGACAAGCAGGAGTCAGGATTTTAGTTCCTAAAACAAAAACTCTGCACGGCACTAATATTGTCCCTACCCGAGGGGACTGAATACTTTGTAGTGTATTGTGATGCTTCCATACAAGGTCTTGGTTGCTTGTTAATGCAACGCGAGAAGGTCATCGCATATGCCTCCCGACAGCTAAAGGTTCACGAGAAAGCCTACATGAGACACGACTTAGAGTTCGGAGCCGTTGTGTTTGCTCTCAAGATATGGAGACATTACTTGTACGGTACCAAGTGCACCATTTATACCGACCACAAGAGTCTTCAACACATTTTCGAACAGAATTGAAGGAGTTAAATATAAGACAACATCGCTGGGTCGAGTTGTTAAACGATTATGACTGTGAGATCAAGTATCATCCGGGCAAGGCTAATGTAGTAGCAGATGCCTTAAGTCGAAACGAGACACCTAAGCCGAAGCGAATTCGAGCATTACAACTCACCATTCACACTGGATTACCTGATCAAATACATAATGCTCAACTTGAAGCTTTGAAAGGTGAGAACCTGAAAGTCGAATCACTATGAGGAATGGAGAAGCAAATGGAAACCAAATCTGAAGGAATCCTCTACTTCATGGACCGAATATGGGTTCCTTTGTATGGAGACCTACGAGAGCTGGTAATGGACGAAGCTCACATGTCACGATACTCTATTCATCCGGTTCTAGACAAGATGTATCACGATCTAAAGGTCCTTTACTGGTGGCCAAACATGAAAGCTGATATTGCCACATACGTAAGCAGATGCTTAACCTGTTCCAAGGTTAAGGTGGAGTATCAACGACCATCTGGTTTTCTTCAACAACCAGAAATACCAGTATGGAAGTGGGAGCAAATATCTATGGACTTTATCACGAAACTGCCTCGGACTCCCAGCGGATGCGATACCATTTGGGTAATCGTAGATCGTTTGACGAAATCCGCACACTTCTTACCAATCAGAGAGACTGATAGAATGGAGAGTTCACTCGTATATACCTAAGAGAAATATTCTCTCGGCACGGTGTGCCAATTTCCATTATCTCTGATCATGACGCTCGATCCACTTCACATTTCTTGCAATCTTTACAACGTGAGTTTCCCAACTGCTGCCGAAATCAATCACGCAGGCGCGCAACATGTCTTCCAAAGTTTGGATCGTACGCTCACTCTGGCTGTCGGTTTGAGGATGATATGCAGTGCTCATATCTAGTCGTGTTCGTTAGTTGAGTTTTCTTACAATAATAGCTATCACACGTCGATCAAAGCTCCTCCGTTTGAGGCACTGTATGGGCGTAAGTTCCGATCACCTATTTGTTAGGCGGAAGTTGGAGAAAGCCAACTTACCGGTCCTGAACTTGTGCACGAGACGACTGAGAAGATCGTGCAGATTCGTAACCGTATGGCAGCAGCACGTGACCGACAGAAGAGTTACGCTGATAAGCGTCGCCGGCCATTGGAATTTCAAATAGGTGACAAAGTGCTTTTGAAAGTGTCACCTTGGAAGGGCGTGATTCGTTTTGGAAAACTTGGAAAACTAAACCCTAGATACGTGGGACCGTTTGAGATTGTCAAACGGGTTGGCCCCGTAGCCTATTAATTGAACCTACCCGAAGAACTCAGTGGAGTACACAATGTGTTCCATGTTTCAAACCTGAGGAAATGTCTTGCAGACAAGACTCTCATCGTTCCGTTAGACGAGATACATGTGGACGAACAACTACGTTTCATCGAGGAACCAATGGAAGTTATGGACCGAGGGGTCAAAACGCTCAAACATAGTCGTATCCCTATCGTCAAAGTCCATTGGAACTCAAAGAGTGGACTAGAGTTTACCTGGGAACGTGAAGATCAGATGAAGAAGAAGTACCCACAACTGTTCAACGATCAGACACCTACTTTTTAAGGTATTCATTCTTGAGATACCTTGTAAAACTCAGTAATTCCCAAGAAAAACAAACCAGGATCTCAATCTTAAAAATGCGGAATGTAATTGAGATTTCAAGAAGAATAACAATAGTTCAAAATGATTCAATTGATAATCGAGTGATTACAATCTTGTGTGAATTGCACAAAGTGATTACAAGAGAATTCGTACTACTGCTTAGCTAGTACTTTTTTTAACAACTTTAAAAATAAAATCTAATAAAATGGCCTTGAATGTTGAAATTGAAAGTTTGAATGGAATAGTGGACCTAGGTGATAGTCAGTATGTAAATTTTACTTATCTTGTTTGTTTATGTAATTGCAGATGGCACAAATGATTTTCAACAAAAATCATAATTGTGTAGCATATCTAGATGACGTTCCAGAGGGGAAGGAGCTATTTACTTCTATGATTGAGGGGTTGAAGAATTCTCGGATTGTGTATGCCAATTCTGCTGACCATAACATCTACTCTGAGTTGATTAACGCTTTCTGGAACACTGCTGCATTAGAAAAGGATGAAGCAGGCAAACCCATTCTTACTGCTACAGTTAAGGATAAGAGGGTGATTGTATCACAGACCATTCTGAACCTAGTATTATTACTTGATGATGAAGATGATGCTCCAACCAGACTAGAAGATGAAGTTGTCATAGATTGTCTGACACGTATGGGTTATGAGTATAGATATCCCAGTTTGAAGAAGAAATGGTTACCAACATACTGGAAGTATTTGTTTCATGTGGTTATCCATTGTCTAAGTAATCTGAAGGCGGGAATGGATAGTTTGAGTGCAGTGTTTGGATCATTGTTGGTATCTCTTGTGGACGACATTCCATTAAGTATTTCTAGAGCTATCTTTTAGGAAATGCAGAAAAATGCTACTGCAAATCCTAGAAAGAAGTTCATCATGTATCCACGTTTCATATAGTTAGTGGTTAATGATGTTTATCCTGAGTTTGCAACACACTTAGATCTTCTAAGTATGTTGTTCAAACTATCAAGAAGGAGATTTTTACACATTTGACTGGAGCACGAGGGAATAAATGCTCAGGAGAAAGTTTTGCAAAGATTGGTCGATTTGCTGAGATTGATGACAGTGATAGAGACTTGGAAGGAGATGTTCCTACTGATGATGCATAGACTGGTACTTCTACCTCTGTTGCAAGAGAAGATATTGATGAGGAGACTGAGAGATTATTTGAAGATGATCCAACTCAAGATAAGAGAGTAGAAGGTGAAGTTCTTTCAGCTTCTAGTTCAGATTTCGTGAGTGATCAGATAGGAAATGTGCCTTATGTTCTTCAGACTGATCAGACTCCATCTACTCCAACTTCCTCCAGGAAATGATCTGTTGAGGAAAGAGATACTGATTATATTCCTGAGGAATCTCCTAATACTTCAATGAGGCTTAAGCGGATGGCTAAGAGAAAAGATTATTCTAAAAAGCAAAAAGGAAGAGGTGGTGTTGTTCCAAAACGACCAAGAACTCAAGTGATTATTACTGAAGCTAAACAGACTACCACTTCTAACATTCAGAGATCACCTAAAATAGTGGAGACCGAAGAAGAAACACAAGCTGATGTCACTACTATTGTATCTGAGACAGTGACTGTTCCTGTATCTGAACCAACTAATATTACAGAGTCTGGGTTTTTAACTCCACCAAGACAAAAGAATTTAGAGTTTGATGTTGACACTTTCCTGAACACTCCACCTGAGTTCAGAGGAAGAGAAGAATCTTCTAGTGCTCCTCAATCTTCATTTATTACTTTGGAAGAGAGAGTGAAAACTCTTAAAAAAGAAAGTTATGAGAATGTCAAGATTATTTCTGAGTTAAGGAAGGAGAATGAGGAGAAAACTAAAATGATTACAATGATTCACTTGGATTCAAGCATAAAGGATTCAAGGATCACATCTCTTGAGCTTCAGATGAAGAATGTTGTTGATTATTCACCTGGTTTGAAGATACAGTTACAAGAGCTGAGAGAGTTTATCTCTCAAACATTTTTCCTTCAACCTCAGGTTGTACGTTCTACAACTGTGGTTGGTGAAACGAGCAGGCGTTCTCCAAGTCCATCTCCTGCAGCTGACTTACAAGAAGTTAAGAGAGTCACCGAAGCTCACACTACACCTGCACAACCAAGTGTTAGTGTTACTGAAGGTGTTCCAAGTACATCTAAAGTACCTATCACTGAAGTTGTTACACCTACAGCTTTTGTTGAGCCTGAGCATATGATGCCTATTCATGTTGCAAATGAAGAAGACGATGATGATTTGATGATTATGGTGATTCGGATGATGATTTAGATGATGATGATGATGATGAAGATAATGATGATGATGACAATGATGGTGGAGATGATGGTGATAATCATGATGATAATGATGCTAATGATGATGATGATGGAGGTGATGTTGGTGGTTTATCTTCTAATCCAACTGGTGATACTAGCACTGACAATGTCTCAGGACCAAGTGCTAGTAATCCAGAAGGATATGAACTGTTGGACCCAGCAACTGAAGACTTATACGAGAAAGAGTTATATTCATTTCAGCAATCTGCATCTACTGGAGCTACAGAAGAAGAATTTGGCTTATTTGATGATGTGGATGAGCCAAATGAGTATACAGATTTCTTTGGAAACAACTTACAAGACTTATTTAAAGACATTAATCTGGAAGAAGGAGAGATCCCAACAGAGTCTGTAAGTGAACCAACTCCAACTGCTACAATACAAAAGGATGCTACAGGTCAAATTGCTTTATACACCAAAGGTGGACTACAGTTCAGAGCACCACCACCTCCTACAGAAACTCACTTT
>BJCO01230708.1:0-13361 GCA_018326465.1 Flaveria floridana | reverse complement strand
GGTGTTTGCTAAGCTTGTTATTGGGTATAACCCGACTTGGATCATAACGTACTAACCACATCAATATTCTACGTGTCTTGGGCACATTAAATCCTACATATGATCCATTGGCTTGGCCCATTCGCATGATAACTTCATAATGATAGGTTTGAATGTGTTAATTATCATAACATTAAGCATAACAATTCAAACAACCATTTACCTACATACTCTATCAACCATTCATTGCAAAACCCATTAATGAAACATTTAAACATTATAAGCATTCACAACCACTTGCATTTCATTTATCAACCTTCAATTACATATAAGTAAGACATTACAAAGATATTACATTTAGCTCAGAATCTAGGTACACATGTATCAACAGATGAGTACTCCTATGTCCCGTATATCTAGCCCACATCATCACCCCCAACTGAGGTGGATCTTCCTGAACTTGTTCAGGAGATCCATATGGAAGAGGCTCTCACTTCTGAAAGTGATTACATCATTAAGACCTAAACCATGGAAACCAAGCCCATTGACACTTCAACTGAAGCTGTCAGTGAGCAGGGGAAAACTAGCAGCCAAGAACAACAAGCTGGTGATGAGGAAAAAGACTTAGGTCCAATTATCTCATCACTCAGTAATTCTTCTACTGAAGATGATGGGAATCTTAGACTAAAGGTGCAAAACTTTCCAAAACATGCACTTATTTAGTCTCCAAGGTTAGTCACTTGGAATCTCAAGTGACTACCTTGTAAAGAAGGGTCAATCATCAACAACTTGAGATTTCTGATCTCAAGGAACAACTAGTTAGGAGACCATTTAGAAGGATTCAACTAGGAACATAAGAACCTGAGGATGTAATTGACTTAACCTCCAGCTCACCTATGCAAGTGGGTGATGCTACCAAAAAGGGGGAGGAAGTTGTTACAATCACAGAACCTGGGAGTCCTTCTCAGGGTATGGACATTGAGGACTCACCAACCTCACTTGCATTTGTCCAGACTTAACAACCTCCTTAAATTCATATTGATGTAGACTCACTTATCCAGAGTTTATTTTAGGAGGGTATACCAAGGGCAATCTCATACCTACTTTTTGGGGCTGTAAATGAAATACATGGGTGGAGGTATGATGCCTTAAAAAAGATCCCTCATACTGCATAGAGTTCAAGGACAACAAGAGGTCTTCATTTTTCAGACCTTGAACTACTATGATGACCTTTCTCTAGTCAATATGATACTTGTCAACCCAAGTCAAAACAGGCAAGCTAACATAATGGCTGAGAGAATTCAAGACAAGATCATGGAAGAACTCAGACATAGAAGAACACAATTACAAGCAGGCAATGTCATTGGTCAATTGGATGTTGAGGTGGACCCTAAGATTAGCTTCAAAGGGGAATCCTTGACTGAAGGCCTTGTGACTGAACCTGAGAGCATTGTCACAGAGTCAAGCACCTTAACAACATCCTGTACCCTCAGTGAGGCACCAATTAATGAAGGTGTTTCACAACCTCTCTCTGGCTAGAGCCCGATGCTGAATCAGGCAATAAAGGCCAAAGCTCTCTCCACCCTAAGTCACCAAGGCCTGTGAGTAACAAAGGGAAAAAGAAACTAACGCCTGAGGAGATAAAGGAGGAGGAAAGAGAAAGGAAGAGGAAGCTAAAAGGAGAGAGTTCAGCTGGTTTCTCAGGCTTCATTGAAGCTGCAATCAGGACAGCCCAGGCCAAACACTCAAAATGAAGTTGAGGGCTGCCAGATTGAACTATCTGGGAACCAGGAACTACAACATTGATGAACTCATCTATGTTCCCTTAAAAGAGTTAAATGAACTGGCAGACTTAGAGCTGACCAAAGAGAGAAAGGAGGCAGTGGATGTAGAGTTACTCCTTAGAGTCAAAGAACAAAGAAGACAAAATAGACTATAAAGAACAAAGAAGACAAAATAGACTATACAAAGATGCTCCTCCTCTCTCTCTTGTTCATAAAAGTCCTGAAAGAGAGACTGTGGTAGCTGAACCACCTCAGGTAGACAGAGAAGCTGATAGACAAAACATGATCAATTACCTGAGTGCCACAGGTCTCTACCAGGCATCTGCACTTCTTACCCTCTCTTTTGAATACATTGAATTTAAGTATCTTAAGTAGCTTGAACTACAGTTCATAAATGAACAAAAAGCTGCTAAGAGAAAAATAAGGGAAAAAGCTGCAAAGTCAAGGGCCATCATCTAAAAGAGACAAAAGAAGTCTGCTAACAGACAAAGGATGATGAGCTTCTTGAAATTGTATAGATTCTCCGAAAGAAGGCTTGGTCCAATATCTCTAACCACTATGGATGAGCACATTAGGGTAATCAAGCAGAATATTAAGAAGGGAGAGGTTGTGGACTTGCATTCTCCACAAAGCCAAGCTCCTCCTGAGGTTGAGGTTAGGTTGAACCACAGACAACATAACCTGGACCTTCAGCCAACTTCATCTTCTGATCCATAGCATGGTTCTACTATCTCTCTTTCTAAACCTATGAGGGAAGAGGACCTAACTAAGAGAGGCACAACATAACAACATGGTATTCAAGACCAGCCCTCTCAGTTAAACACTACAAAGAGGAAAAAAAAGGATGGTTGTAAAGAAAGTAAACAAGAAGAAAAGGGCATTCACTTCCAAACCTCAGGATGAGTCAGAATATCCTGAGGAGGTGTAACAAGAAGCTAATCAACCAACACCTACCATTGTACAACCTCTTGCAGCTAGAAGACCCATCCTGTCATGGACTTTTGATGCTAATCTAGACAGATGGTATGTTATTAGAGATCAAAGTGGTCAAGATGTCTACTTCTAGCAAGACATACTTGACCTACCTCTGCATGTTCTCCATGACATGAGAAGATATCATGAAATCTGAGGGATCCTGACCAACTGATGAAGAAAGGAATGGCCATGATCCTAATAAGGATAATCAATAGAAGATCAATCTTCTCTGTTTTGGTAGCATTAGCCTAGAGGGAGTTTGTAAGGTTTATATAGAGGCTAATGCAACCAAAGCAACCAAATGGCTTCCTCCATGCATGCACCAAGTACCAAGTAGAACTGCTACGAAAGTTTTATACTTTGCATGAGAATTATGCTAAGTATAAAATCTTTCGAAGCTAAAAGTTCCCGCTGAAGCTTTATACTCAACACAAGAAATATTCTAAGTATAAAGTCTTCCGAAGCCAAAGATCAAAACTTTCGAAGCCAAAGATGAAGTCTTCTGAAGCTTCAAAGACAAAGTCGTCCAAAACCTAATGAAGTGAAGACTGGTTTCTTCCGAAGACTTAGAAGAACATGCTTTTCTCTGATTTACTTTTACAAAAGCTGAATAACTTTCCGCAACTCTGAAGACTCACCAACTTGCATAAGTTGGTGAAAAGGTCCATGCTTTTGTAACTGTACGTTAAGGTTTTTGTCTATAACTTTCTACTTTATGTAATTTTATCCTTTTTGTATTACATTAGGATATGAGCTATGGCATGTCATAGCCACTAGTCAAAAGACAATCTGTCTTTTGACTCTTTATTGATTTTGTTGTCTTTCAATGTTCCAACTGGCTTTCCAAGTATGGCCGGTTGTAGGGTGTAGTATAAAGTATCTTAATGTCTTGTAACTTATTTCTTATGTATTGTAACTCTTGTAAGAGAACTTGAGATTAATATACATCATCCTTGAAAACCTTATATATATTGTTCTTAAGTTCTGTCTCTTTACTTACTTGTGTTCTTTGCATCCTAACTCTTAAACCTAGGTTCCCTATTTGATCTGTTAAATGCTCTAACACTCTCCTCATTATGAGACTAATTGTATTGACCATCCCTTAACCGGTCCTGCACTAAATATATAGAATGAGAAGTTAGGCCATATATTTAATTCATATTTTAGGGAATGGGATGAAAAGGTAAATTGGGTAAAAACCATATATATATTATTATATTATATGGATATGGTTAGTATTAGGAAGTAAATACTTAAAAAACAGTATTTTTCATATGTATCTATCTTTTCGTAAAACTTCTCACATCTCATTCTCTTTATCTATCCGTATGTGAACAAAATAATAGTTATTGATTTTTCTAAATTATTTCTCTTACTTCCACTCACATCCATTTATAACATGTAGTAAAATGATATAGGATGTACACTGAACCCCTATATTTGGGGGGATGAAGTCTTTTTCCCCTAAATTTATGAGGACAGAGTATAGGATGAGAAATAAGATTGAGTGAATGTTTTGATCATTTTTCTCAAATTTTAGGGTGAGGATGAAGATGGGGGGTCGATTGAGAATGCTCTAATAGCTATATATGACAACCTTATGTATTATAGTCATCTTTGATTTTTCATTTTATACTCTTTTTCATTATAATAATAAAATCATAATGCTATTAAGAATCTTCGTTGGCATAGCTAATAGTGTCTACCATCTATTTTGTGAACTGTCATGGGGCAATATATGATATATTTATAATAGTTCATCATAAAGAAGCCTTAAATACAAGAAACAAATGTATAAAAGCTAGAAATACATGAACATATGAATGGTTTAGTTTGGTAAGCTAACCAAGGGCATAAACTGAAACTATAAACGATTACCGGTTATATTGGTCTTTAATTATTTTAGTTTCTGGTTTGATCAACGTTGAAACGAAGAGAATGACAAGACCCAACACAATTGGGGTGGTTAATAGTGGTAGAAGTCTAGCAAGGTCAAAGAAGATGTAATCAACGCTTCCATACCTTCATCTCGCTCATACTAGAGACATTCAAGGTGTTACAAGCAACGATGATGGTGATGACTAATATATTCTAACATCCAAATCAGATAAGATATTCAAAACACCTCACATTGATCCACCTACCAATCGAAACAACATAACAACCCTAAAAAAGATAAGCTTTACATTCATTCGCATCAAACCAAAACAATGAGATCAAAAATTCAGTGACCTCTCGAATAAGCCTAAACAAATATTCATCAAGCTAGAACAAATTGAAACAACAAAAATCATATCAAATTTTCAAACACATCTCAAATGAGCGTAAACTCACTTTCATCGAGGTAATATTAACAACAGTAACAAACAAACCTAAATGACAAAACTAAGAAACCCAAAGACAAAGACTAACGAAATCTCTCATCAAGGAAAAGAAGATAGAATGAGATAAACAAGATACGACGATGACAAACAAACAAAATCAATGTAGCCAATGTAATATAATAAACCCTAATTAGGGATTTCTATGGTAACACCATCGCTGATCTCCTCTCCTCTAATAGAATTATTTAATCGATGGTGTGTAACACCCGAAAATTTCTGGTTAGACAAAAGAAAGTAAAAATAATAAGAAAAGAAAAGGAAAGTGACTTGAAAGAAAGTGAGAAGGAACAAAAATGGAGCAGGCTTTGTGTAAAATTACAAAAAGTCAAATATCTTTTACGTATAGGGATGGCAGCCCATGCCACCTTTTACAACTGCTTTCTGTCGACCAAAAAAAAAAAAGAAAGAAGAGCAGAAGAGAAGAGTTTTTGGATTCTAGAGAGAGAAAACAGCTAAAATCAAAATTGGTAAGCATTTTATGAGTTTGTAGTTCGGTTTTATAGATTTCTTGGCCATGTAACCGAATTATACGTGTTCTTATGTGTATATGTGCTCGGTTGGATGTCTTAACATGTCTAGGTGTTAAGAAAACCTTTGAAAGTTTGAGTTCAAAGAGTTTAAGAACTTAAAGCAGCTAAGGTTAGTTTCTAGACCCCGTATTTCACTAGTTTTAAAGATTTTGGGGCTGAAAATGCATGTAAAACATTTTTAAAACTTTGTATGTATGACCGTAGGTATATATATGCTTGTATGTTATGTTTTATGGTTGTGTATGCTAAGTTAAGACTTAGAATGGCACTGAGAAGCTTAGAATATGTTGAGATTGTGTTTGGGACTGAAAAATACGATAGAATGATGTAAGTTGATGGTCATGCGCCCAAACAGGGCCCATGCGCCTAGTAAATTGCCTTAGAAATATCAATTATAGGCTCATACGCCCAAACGGAACTTCATGCGCCAAGATTTGCCTTAGAAATTCTAAGTGTAGGTTCATGCGCCTGAACAGTAGTTCATGCGCCTGAACTTTTGACTGAAATGACTAAGTGTAAGATGAAGCGCCTAAATAGTGCCCATGCGCCCAAAAAGGCTCATGTGCCTAAATGTTAAAGTGGTTAAGTGTAGGCTGCTGCTTCTACATAGTTGAGAAACGCCCAAACAGGGCTGATGCACCCAAATAGTTCCCATGTGCCCAACAATTAGAAACTTTTCTAAAATTTTGAGGAAAAACAGAATTTTAGGGTTTGACCCTAGTTTGAGTCGTGGGATGTTTTGGACTATTTTAGGCATAAATAAGTCAAAAGTTTATGAATAGTATATGCAAGATGTGATGATGAATGTATGATATGCATATGTGTATAAGTTGTTATCTTTTATTAGTTTTCAAAACGTATTTATATTATAATATAATATACGTTAAGTATTATGTTATTATTTTACATAGTATGATGAATGTGTGAATGAATGTAAAGTATAACGTAATGAAGAGAAAGATAACAAAGATGAAAAGTGAAACGTAATGAAAGAAAGAAAAGGTTTGTAAGTAGAAAGAAAGAAGGATTACAACTCTTTATGAGTTGGTAGCTCAACTGTGTGTTATAACGTGCGATAACCCATGAGGGTTCACACACAGGGGGATCGGTCTAGGTGACTGAACCCATAGTACGAAACGAGATCCTTGTCATTCGACCCCGGGCTTTATGCCAATATATGATACGGCTTCGTGCCAGATAGTAACGGGGCTTTGTGCTTAGAATGGTGGCTTCAGGCCACGGGCTTCGTGCCAATTAGTAAAGGAGCTTTCTGCTTGAAATGGCGGTTTCGGACCGCGATGGGGGAAAAGCATGACAGGATCTTGAATTAGTACAAGACGAGTGAGATGATAAAGTATGAAATGAACGAAGTGATAAAGTACGAAATGAACGTTAACGAAAGATAGTAATAAAGTACGAGATGAACGTCAACGAAACATAATGATAAAGTACAAAACAATCGAACACGTACGATAACGAATGAACCTATATGAAAGTAAAGAAAGTATTTTGTGGGAAAGAGAAATTTTATGTACGAAACGTATTAAGTATTTTGATACTTATAAAACTAGAACTCACAGCAACGCTGAGTATTATGCATTTTTAGTTGGCAGGTAAAAGTTACTGAGGATGGCACGCAGGGAGGCTACTTGGCAGGGCAAGACTTGCATCCATTCACGCATGTTATTACTGTTGTTTTGTAATGCCATTAACGGATGTTTTCTTTTATGACTTAACAATGTTGTAGTGCATAACAATAGTAATTATTAATAAAATGAATGGTTTTTGTTAATTACTTCCGTTGTGATATTTTATGAAATGTATAATAATATGTATGATTAGCGCTATGAATAACCAACTGTGAGGTGCCCGGGAACGGGGCCTTACAAGTTGGTATCAGAGCCATAGTTTAAGTGAATTGGGTAAATATTTTCAAAAGCTAATCTTAAACTGAGAATGGGACTAAAGGAAAGGGATGCCAGCTCGAGTAGCTACGTACCATCAGGTAATTCTTTTCTTGAAGTTAATTAGTATTATGTGTGTATGCTATTTGACTTATGTGTTCCTAGTAGATTTAGATGCTGATGTAGTCAGGATAGGAAATGCTTGGGGTGTGAAGAGTAAAGTAAGTTGCTAATCACAACTGGCCACTGTAATAAGGGACTTACTATACTTAACATATATTGAGCTATTCCTTAAATGACCGTGTTAGTGTTTAAAATTTATAATGATTAGAAAATGGCTGGAGGTAGATCATCTAAGGCCTCTAGGGGTGGAGTATAGGGAGGACGTGGTGCTGAACCGTGTATCACTAGGAACCAGGCTAAGACTACGAAGAGGGCCCGTGAAGAGCCCGGGGTGCATCACCAGGACGGTAGTGATGAGAGTGCGAACTTAAGTGCGTCGGTGAAAGAGGCAGTGGTAGAGGAAGTCCATCAAGTCATGCAGATAATTCTACCATCTGTAGTGACTGAAGTGGTCAAGGCGGTAAGAGAGGACGAGAAGAAAGAAAGAAAGAAGGACCATAGGAAGAGAAGAGAGGGAACGACCAGAAACCGAGACAATTGTCTCGAGTGAGGAGGAGGAGGAAGAATCGGTGCAGGAAACTACATGTGGTTGCAACTATGGGGCATTTCAGAGGTGCAAGTCCCTAACATTTGATGGAAATGGTACTGCTGCTGCTGCTCACCGATGGGTGAGAGAGATGGAGGCGATACTAGATATCAGTGAGTGCCGAGAGGACTAAAAGGTGAAGTTTGCTACCACTCATTTGTGGACACGGCCTTATGTTGGTGGGACAATATTGTCCAGGCTGAGGGTAGCAGGGCCATCAGTAGGATGAGGTGGTCAGAGTTGTAAAAGTTGGTGATCGAGGAATTCTGTCCTCACCGAGAACTCGAGAAGATAGAGAGGGAGTTCAAGCATCTGGAGGCTGGTACCATGACACACCAGCAATACACCACCAAATTTAATGAGAAGGCAAGGTTGGAATGGATCAAGTGATGCCGGTGTCCAGAAAGATCAAGAAGTACATCCTGGGATTACCAGCGGACGTACGCAGGCATTTGATCACTGTCCGGCCGGGTACCTTTAGGTCGGTGGTGGACCTGGAGGGTAGGTTGTATGATGAGAGGGAAGTGGCAGTAGTCGAGGTGAAGAAGACAGGTGATGGTGATAGGAGCTGGGGAAGGAAGAGGTTTGGATGTGGTGGTTTCACTCCAAACAACAAAAGGAGGAAAGTGGATGACCGAAGGATGGTGTCCTCAAGTTTGAGGGTAAAGAAGTGTGGTACATGTGGAAGAGAGCACGTTGGCGAGTGTAAGTGGGGGATGAATGTGTGCTTCAAGTGTGGAAAGCTCGGCCATGTGGCGAAGGTGTGTGGACTTATACGATGTTATAACTACGGAGAGGAAGGCCACGTAAGCAGGGACTGTAAGAAGCCAAGGGCTGAAGGTTCAGGAACGAAGAAGAAGCCAGAGGAAGGAGGACAGAGGGCAACTGCTAAAGCCTTCATGATGACGCAGGAGGAGGCCAGAGAGGATCCTAATCTCGTGTCAGGTATGTTTCTAGTAAACCAAACTTGTTCCTCTGTGTTATTTGATTCTGGTACTAGTAGGAGTTTTATTTCTACTGCTTTCTGTGATAAGTTATCTGTTAGTAGTAGAAGTATAAATGATCCATTTGATGTAGAAACTGCTATTGGTAAGTCCACTAGAATTACTGATGTGATTGAGGACTGTGCCATAGAATTAGAAAGTAATAGGTTTCTGCTAAGTTACATGTGATGCCCCTAGGTGGATTTGATGTAGTACTAAGGATGTATTGGTTAGCAACCTATGAAGCGAACATCGTGTGTCGAAAGAAGATGATTCAATTAGTTGCGCCCGATGGGAGTTCGGTGATGGTTTATGGTGATTGCGTCACTACTGCTCCAAAGGTGATTTCAATGGCGGTGGAAGGAAAGTACATGAGGCATGTACGTAGTGCCTATCTGGCCAACGTGAAAGATGCGGATGTGTCGGTACCATAACTGTCCGATGTACCTGTGGTATGTGAATTTCCGGACGTGTTTCTAGAAGACTTACTAGGTGTACCACTGGATCGTGAGATTGAGTTTCAGATTGATCTGATACCCGGTGCTCAAGCCGTTGCCAAGGCACCATATCGATTAGCTCCTACTGAGATGAAGGAACTAATAGATCAACTGCAGGAGTTGATGGATAAAGGATTGTTGGTACACATGTCCCCAGTTCTAGGTCTAGTGAGCTTAAATGTAATCGACTTTCATTTTGTAACACTGATGTAATATTTGATATATGAAATGAAAAACTCTTCATTGAATGTGTATTGGTTATTGAATGTTATATATTCATATCATTAATTATTACACGCTTATATGAACATGTTATATGGGTATACAGTTGTTAGACATAGTTCTGCATCATTAAAAGGTTCAGGAATGTGTTTAACTAAGTCTCATGATTCAGTCGCACGACTGGACCATGCCAATGGGCCAATCGCACGACTGAACCAGATGATTGAGTCAATCGCACGATTGAGTCATAAGACTGACTCAGTCGTACGAATGAATCAATCGTATGACTCAGTCGAACAACTGAGCCATACGCATGGCTCAGTCATACGATTGAAAACTAAAACCTATAAATAGCACTTAATTCATGGAAAAACGTAACACTTCAAGAATTCTTAACCCTAGTCGTTCCTGTTCGTCTAGAGAGTCCCTTCCAACTTCATAGAACGTTTCTGATCAATTCTAATCAATTCTTAACGTATTCTCATCGTTGGTTTTGATCAGGTTAACGTTCTCCCTGATTGGATCGCCAATCAAATAGGATTCCACACTATTTGATCTGGTTTCATGTTTGAATCAGCTAGTACTCCGTCTGTACACGGTCCTAACAAGTGGCATCAGTGCTTTGGCTCTTGATTCTTCATGGATTCAATCACGTTTTTGCAAAAGTCAACGTTTTTAATCATAAGATCCGTTCTTTCTGCATAGAAATCCAGTTTTTACGAGTGCATGTGTTCAAAAGTTAGTTTTTTTTGAGTTTCAGCCTACTAGGGTTTTCAAAATTGTGTTTTAGGTCGAATTGCAAGAAAAGTTTGAAAAATTTTGAAGTCAGCAGTCTCAGTCACATGATTAACTCAATTGCATGACAGAACTTCATTCGCTCAGCTCAATCGTACGATTGGCTCAGTCGCTTGTTCAATCGCATGATTGGCCCAGTCGGTTTGTTTATTCGCACAACTGTCCTAGTCGTCTGCTCAGTTGCACGACTAAGCTCAAATACACGGTTGAGTCTCAGTCGCACCCTAGTCGCATACACAGTTGGTTTTCAAGTTTTAAGACTAATTCAATATGGACACACAGAACTTTGCACTCTTAGCAGGGAAGGACTCCAGGATCCAGAATCTATTGCTCTTGGAGAATGAGATCAGGAATCATAACAAACCACCAAAGCTTCTGTCTCTTGACAAATATCCTCAATGGAAGCAACGGTTTGAAATTCATCTGAATGGAGTGGATACAAACTTATGGAGCACTATTGAGACTCGCTACACTATGCCAGTTGGAGCTGATGGTGTTCCACTGACTCTAAGTGGTTTGAGTGATGCACAAAAACATGCCTACAATGCTGAGAAGAAGGCCTATGCATTGTTGACACAGTCCACTCTAAAAGATATCTTCCATCAGTTCTCAGAACACAAGCAGTGCAAAAAGTTATGGAAGGCTCTTGAGAAACGTTATGAAGGAAATGCTACGCTTAAGTCTCTAAAGGCTAAAGCTTTGAAGAAGGAATTTGATAACTTCTCATCATTTGGGAATGAAATTTTGGATGATGTGATCAACCGCTTCTATCATTTGATGAGTGAACTACATACTCATGGAGTTAAAACATCCATGGAAGATAAAGTGGCAAGTTTGGCTGATGGGTTACCTAATAAGTGGGATTCATTTGTTTCCACTTTGAGACATAATGATGTGCTGGAGACTTTGGACATAAATGATTTTATTTTGAAATTAAGGGAGGAAGAGGTTCGACATAAGTACAATTCTAAGAAGGGAAACTACACTCACAATCCTTCTCTCTACAATGTGACTCCTACTACATCGTCTTCTAGTGCTCCTTGGTAGAATGCTTTCATGTCTAACACATCTGCAAGCATCCCAAGTACATCCTTAAGCTGTGAATCAGGTGGATCATCAAGTGTCCAATTCAGTGCTCCAGAAATACAACCGACGAAGTTAACCACAGAGAATTTGAGCAACGTAACTGTTGAAGTTTCTAAGGAACATATGGGTCTTCTTACGGCTGTGGTACATTCTTATGACGGATTAGTAGCAGGAAAGATTGGTAACTGCCACTTGGCCGATGAAGATTATGAACAGGTTGATGAAACAGAGCTTGAACGGATGGATATAATGTGGGCTCTCGCTAGTGCTGTGCGTAGAGCAAAGAAGTTCGTTAAAAAGATGGGACAGAACCTGGTGGCTACAAAAGATACAACTTTTTGATTTGACAAGTCAAAAGTCACCTGTTTCAACTGCGGTGAAAAAGGCCATATCAAGAGAGAGTGTGTCAAGCCTAAGAAGACAGGAAATGGCAATCCGTTCTCATCATTTAACAGGCAGGATAAGGACAAGACTCTAAAGGCAACATCAACCAGCCATGACTCCAAAGCAATGGTAGCACAGGGTGATGAAGGACAAGACTGGTCCTTCCGTTTCTTATCTGATGGTGAAGCCAACATTGCATCGGTTGATGATCTGAACAAAGACTCAGTAAGTGAGGGGGAGAACTCAGTTGAGCTTGATACTGCTGATATGAATGAGACTATGGCTGCTGTTGAGGATGAACTAAATGTAGTGGAGGATGAACTAAATGTAGAATCTACAGCACACCAAGAATCCCAGGCTGCTTTCATGGCTGGCACCTCTACATCTGCATAGGTAGAATTAAAAGAAGTTCTCTTTGATAAACATGCATGTGTTGAATGTAATAAGTTTAGGGAAAGCATCGATATGAAATTTGCTTGGTTATTAGAACATAATGATAACTTAGTAAATGACTTAAAACTTTGCACTGAAGCTAATCGAGTATTAAAGCAGTTTTAAGGAGAAATTTGACTTGTTGAGAAAACAATTAAAAGAGACTGAGGTTGTTGCTTTTAACCAAGAAAATGACATAAAGTTTTACTTAAAAACAATTGAGGAAACTAAAAAGGACAGAGCTGTTTTACAAGTTGAAAATGAATCCTTAAAACAAAAACTACATAGTTTAGCTAGTTCCTTTCACATCTTGAAAAACTTGGTTAAAGAAAGAAACAACGGGGAAGGGCTGGGTTATAAAGTTGTGCCTCCACCACATGAGATCCTCCTGAACACCAAACAGAGACCTGTTAATAATAATCCCATCAAGGACCATGTGGTGACTACTCCTCTAGTTAGTGATCCAGACACTGCAGTTAAACCTGCTCCTTCGGTTGCTGATTAGAAGACATCAACTTCAGGTACAAAGGATAAAACCATCATTGAGAACAGGGTGGAAGAAGATGTTCAAGCATCTCTTGGGTTGGGTTCAAAATATACTATCACACAACCCAAGATTTCAAAAACCACTCAGTCTAAACCGGTTAAGCAAGATCACAATCATCTTAAAAGACAAAGTAATCATAATGTTAAACAA
>BJCO01230432.1:0-16204 GCA_018326465.1 Flaveria floridana | reverse complement strand
GGTGTTTTATGGTTGTTATGTGATGTTTGTGCTTAGAAAGGTTGTAATAAGCCTAGAATAAGAGGATATGCTGATTGGGACTGAAAATATGTTAGAAATAGGTCAAACAGGTTAGTCATGCTCCTACATAAGGCTCATGCGCCTAATATTTGCCTTAGAAAATTTCTAAGTAGGGTCATGCGCCCAAATAGGGTTCATGCACCCAAACAGTACCCCATGCGCCCAAATTATGCCTTAGAAATTCTAAGTGTAAGTTCATGCGCCTGAATAGTAGTTCATGCGCCTGAATAGTAGTTCATGCGCCTGAGTTTTGGATGAAACGCCTAAGTATAGGGTCATGCGCCCAAACAGTGCCCATGCGCCTAAGTGTTCAAATGTTTAAGTATGGGCTCATACGCCTAAGTGTTGAAAATCGCCTAAGCAGTGCTCATGCACCTGCATAGTGCTCATGCACCCAGAACACTTAGTTTATTTTCTGAATTTTTGAGAAAAACCGAATGATTAGGGTTTGACCCTAGTTTGACTTTAGGGTTTTAATTGTTATTATTATTCATAGTTATAAGTTGTTCTTATGTTCCATAATAATTTTTATTGTGTGACTTTACGTGGTGTGTTTATGAACGTATACGTAAAGTATTATCTTTAATAAAAGTGAAAGATTAATGATAAAGAAAAGTGGAACATAAATGAAAGAATGCAAGTCTTGCAAGCAAATGAATAAGAGGTGCGTGACCATGTTGTCGTTAGTTCAACTGTATGCCGTTTAGCTAACCCGAAGGATACATGCAGGGTCAATCATTAAGGCTGATAGGGACCCTTGTAGCATACCCTAGGTGACTTGGTCATCTTAGTACACAATGTTCATGGTCAATTTATAGACCATAGGCCCAACATTAGCTTCGTGCATAATGTTTGGGGTATTGCACATTGGTCCATAAGAAAGTGAAAGATAATGTTAAAAATACATAATGAACGAATGAGTACAGTGATGAAAGAAAGAAAGTATTACCTAGATGTATAAATAATGCGTGCTCACGTACGAAAGTAAGGAAAGTATTTTATTGAAAAAAGTATTTTCATATATAAATTATACAAGGTACTTTAATACTTTTATAAACTAGAACTCACTCAGCAATGTTGACTTTTATACATTTTCAGTTGGCAGGTAAACATTGCTGAGGATGGCACGAGGGTGAAGCTACTTGACGGGACAAGACTGACATCCATTCATATATTGATGCTATTGTTGTTTTGTAATGCAATTAAACAATTATTTTGAAACTGTTGACCAACATTGTATTGCTTAACAACAGTAACTATAATGATTTATGAATGTATTTTGTTAAAGGAATTTCTGCTGCATATTTTATGAATTATGTAATTTTTTATGTAATAATGCGATGATTGTCCAACTGTGAGGTATTCGGTAACAGGGCCTTATAAATAGGTAAGGTCTCCTCTTAATAGAAGTACCTCGTCCATATGGTCATCCATAGTTTATCTAACAAGCATGGAGGATGGGACCAGATTCCTGAAGATCTTTTCTTTATAGTTCATGGGATTGTTTAGGGGGTCAAGTTCAGGTATTCACAATTTGTATACACTAATTTGTGTGTAAACCTGGACTCCTTAGAATATTAGATGTTCCCTAGATATGTCCAGCACATTCTCAACTCTGAACTGGGTTCATAGTTGAGGGGAATAGGTAATGTTCTAAAATTAGGACAGATGAAGCTTGACATCTTTAAGACTATGAGAAAGCCTAATGTGGGCTTCTCAGGGGTGGAAACAGCCCTTGTCCCAAAAATATGAGACCTCATCGCTCAAGGTGACAACCTAGAAGCACCAACTAGTGTTGAGCCAACACCTTCTACTTCTCAACAACCCACACAGCCACAAATAACCATAACCTACCAAAGAAAATCCAAACGAACCCTTACATAAGCTACTCAGCTTATGCAGGCCCCTATATCACCACCCATGTAGGAGGAAGTGTAGACAAGAGCTCCCACTTCCTATGAGGAGCAAACCCCTCCTATATTACAAATAATCAGTGCCGAGGTTCCTTATGCTCAGCCTGATGAGCTCACAACCCCTAAATCCTTAAGCCTTCACTCAAAGTCTCAAAACTCTAGTGAACAACCTTTAGGGGATAGTTACCATCCCTAGCCTCTTGATCTAAATCAACCCATTCCCAACCTAGAATTCAATGATGATGAAGACATGGGCTTCAGTGAGTACCGTGAGTCTCTCTTCTCCACCCCTACTTAAGGAGAGATGAGTACTCCTACCTTTACCATGTCTAGCCTACATCATCCACCTATTACTAAGGTGATCTCCCTGAACTAGTTTAAGAAGTCCATATGGAAGAGGCTCTTATTTTAACAAGTGATTACATCATTAAGACCTCAACCATGGCAACCCAGCCCCTTGACACTTCACCTAAAGCAGTCATGGTGCAAGGGAAATCCAGCAACAAGAATAAAGTGTTGGTGATGATAAAGAAGCCTTAGGTCCTATTCTCTCATCCCCCATGATTCCTCTCATGAAGATGAGGGGAATATGAGACTAAAGGTGTAAAAACTGACAAAAACTTGCACCTATTTTGTCTTCAAGGTTAGTCACTTAGAATCTCAAGTGACTACCTTGCAGAGAAGGGTCCATGATTAGTAACTTGAGATTTCTGATCTTAAAGAAAAACTAGCAGGGAGAAATTTAAGGAGGACTCAACCAGGAACACAAGAACCTATGGATATAATAAACTTAACCCCCAACTCACCTATGCAAGAGGGTGATACTACCAAAAATAGGGAGGAAGTCCAAGCAATCATAGAACCTTAGAGTCCTTCATAGTGTATGGACATTGATGACTCATCACCCTCACTTGCAATTGTCCATACTTAGCAACCTCCTCATGTCCACATTGATGTGGACTCACACATACAAATTTTGTTTGAGGAGGGTATTCCAAGAGCTATGCCTACCCCTTCTCATCACTTTGAGAATCCAATTATGGGATGGACGTCTGACACTGATAGAAGAGCTTTGATAATCTCTAGATCTTAGGGGCAACAGGAAATCTTCAACTTCTCCAACCTTGGATTCTATAAGAGTACCTATCTGATTGATCTTCCACTTGACCACCCAAGTCAAAACAGGCAAGATGCAAGGTTAGTAGATAGGATTCAAGAAAGGGTGCTAGAGGAGTTCAAGCTGAGATCTAAGTTATATAGACAGAGGCTAGCAGGTAAGACTATTGGTCAACTGGATGTTGAGGTGGACCCTATGATTAGCTTCAAAGGGTAAGCCTTGACTTAAGGCCCAGTAGTTGAACCTTTGAACCTTGAGACATGAACCTCTTTAGCACCTATTACCCTCACTGAGGCACCAGCTAGTGAATGTGCTTCAGAGCTTTCGCTTGCTAGAGCTTGACTGCTAAATCAAGCAATGAAGGCCAAAGCTCCCTCCACCTTGAGTCACCAAGGCATGTGTGACAAAGAGTGACAAAAGGAAAAGGAAATTGACTCTTGAGAAGATTGAGGTGGAGGAGAGAGAGAGAGAGAGAGGAAGAGGAAGCTATAGGGAGAGAGTTCAAGTGGGTCCCCAGCTTCATGGAAGCTGCTATCAAGGTTGTCCCAGGCCAAACACTCAAGATGATGAGTTGAGGGTAGCCAAGATAAACTACTCGGGGACCAGGAACTATAATGTAGATGAACTCATCTGTCTTCCCTTAGGGGAACTTAATTAACTGGCAGATATAAAGCTGTTAAATGAGAGTAAGGAAGCAGAGGATGCAGAGTTCCTCTTTAAGATTAAAGAAGAAAGAACATAGGAAATGCTCTATAAGCATGCGCTTACCCTCTCCCCAGTACCAGAAAGCCCTGAGATAGAGGCTGTGGCAATTAAACAGCCTTAGTTAGACAAGGAAGTAGATAGACAAAACATGATTTGTGAATCCATGGATCAAAACATGAATCATCAGGTCAGATAACACGAATAGTGATCGCGGAATTATCACTACTCGTTGTTTAATTGATTGATAATGAAATAACAATCATAATATGAATCAACGAAGAATAATTTAGATAAATGTAAAACAGATGAATGTAATAAATGAACAAACACGTTCGATTCAAAAGTTTTCCGTTAATACTGATTAATGATTACAATTAAATGAATAATGATTTAATGATTGCTATAATTGATTGCTAGAGTTCTAATGATGATGATTTGGTGTGTATTGTTATGGTTGTTGTTAGGGTTGCTAGGGTTTGTTGTTAGGTTATGGTCGGTAGCAATCTGTTGCAATTAGTGAATAAAAGTGTGCATCTACGTCTTGTATTTATAGGCTCAGGATTTTACTGTTAGGGTAACAGTAACTTTCTTATCATGGTAAGAACGTTACTCAAAGAATGTCTTGATGTGACATTCTCCAACTAAAGTGAAGTCGTCCATAGAAGTTGTCTTTATGACATCACTTTAGTGTTTGATTTGTTGACTTGATGTACTTGGTGAAATACATGCAAGTGTTTTGGACTTTCGTAGGACTTGTGCCATCCATAGGACTTATACCTTCCGCAGGACTTTTGTCTTCCGTAGGAGTTTAGCCTTCCGTAGGACTTTGGTATTCCGTAGGAGTTAAGACACTTGTCTTCATCCGTAGAAATTTGTTCTTCCATAGAAATTTGTTCTTCCGTAGAAGATCTTCGGATGCATAATTCCTTGGTGTTTGACAAAATATCTATGGAAGAACATTCTGTACATCCGTAGATAGTTCTTACACTTGGTCAACTGACCAAGTATGATATTATTCCTGTATCATACATATAAATAAACACAGATAATGGGTTAACCTATACATGTATTGCATACAAGAAGATAAATATGTATAAGAGTTTATCATAAAAGGATGATCAAAATTCTAAGCCTATACAATGATTCTAGACATATTGACTCTAGATCTAACAATACTCCTCCTTAGGCGTAACAACTTGTCATTAATTCTTCAAGCTTGATAGCTCCTTCACTCTTGATACAATCTTCTTATTAAAGTAGGAAACAACTTCCTTTTGATCATCATATTTATACTTGATCTCTATTCAGCTAATTTTCTTCAAGGTGTAAAAAGAGAGCACAAGCACATCTTCTTCAGTTGTGAGTGTGTCCATCATACTGTTGTTGTTAACAATTTCGAACTCATCTTGCTCTGTTATTCTTAATTTTGTGACAGATGGGATATCAACTCCTAGCAGCTGCCTAGCCTCAAATTTTTTTCTTTTGTAGGCCTTGGTATGCAGTTTGTCTATCACTTAAGTGATGTGCACATATAAGCATATCTCATTTTGAGCATGTTCTTCATTGAGCCTTGGAAAATATTTGTCATGGAGATAAGAAGTATAAATTGGATGAAGCAGTTTAATCTCCATTGGGTCAAATAATCTTATGCTCTAAGCTTTCTTCTTTGGATCATTTCTTTGACGTACCGGCTCTTTTATTGTTTTCACATATCCCCATTCAGTGATAGGATATGTATAATGTTTTCCATCAATATGTTTAATTGTTGTAGAGCTTCTATTTGATTATCTAACTCTTTTTAAAAAATCATCATCAACATGAGTAGAAGAGCTGGACTTTGACCTCCTTGACTCTGTTTTCTTCTTTTATGTTCACTATCTTCCCTTCTAGCTTCAATTATGACATCATCTTTAAATTTTGTCTTCAACTTACCAATAGCCATAAAGAAATCTCTTCCTATTGGATTGATTGGATAGTTGGTGATAGGTAGGCTTTGTAGGTCAATTATGTCAAGGTCAGATATGTTAGGATCAGGGAGTGTAATGATTATTTCAATCAAAGGGAATACTGAATCATCCCAGAAACCCACTTAATAACTGCACAATCCCAGTTTGGATCAAATTTCCAGGCAATTTTCCTGTTTTCTTCAGCAGAACTGGGAATTGTGAGATGGTTAAACAGTTGGATCAGTGTTGATTTTCATTAGTGATTTCCCTAACTGTTGTACCAAGTGGCCATATTTTGCCTGGTATTACATCCCTTGGCTCTTTGATTAAATTTTCTTTTTTCCTTATGCCTATCTTTACTCTACTACAATAGGCTCAACAAGAGTAGACTTAGCTTGATGATCATTGGAAGGGTTTGGTGCTTTTGTTCTGAACTTACTCCAGATTCAAACTCCACCTTCATTACATATTCCATAATTTTCCGAAATTCAGCTACTGATCTCCCCATTAACTCATGTGGCTTGTAGTTATGGCTTTGTACCAGCAAGTCAAGTTGTACTTGGTGAGCTTGGCTATGTCATAGTGACCTAGGTCTTGTTTAATCTTATAAATGGCTTGAAATTTGGTGAAGGTTTCATAGTTGCATACTGGGAGCATGAGCCTTTCTATCTCAAATTCTTTCAGCATTTTCTTTATCTCAGTCATCTTCAAATTTTCAACCATGTCATAAGGGATCCATTACTGATCAAGGTCATGAACATTGAGCATTAAGGCCTTTCTTCAAGAATATCATCTGTAGATAGCAGTTTGTCAGATTTTGATTCTTGTTCATCCTTGAGAGATTCAACTTTTGTTAGATCTTCCCATTCAGCATCACTCTCTTCTTCATTGTGAGAAATTGGCTTCAAAGTGTCTACATCAACTAAAGGAGTGTGCTCGGGAGAGAATATTATGACTTTCTTAGGAGAGTCTTAAACTTCAATGACTTCCTTTTGAATCTTACCCAGGTACTTTCTTTTTTACTATAATGAATCATTTATTTTGAACTTTGAGCAGTTGTTGTTTTTGATTCTTGATGAGCAGATGATTCAAGAGCATATATCTTCATCTTCAATGCAACAATTTCTACATCTTTTGATTTCAGAGGGTCAACTTGTTTAGAGATTGTAGTTTTGGCTTTTTTATCACTGTAACAAGCTGTTCCTTTCCTTGTTTTTCCATTTCAACTGATTCTTTCAGCTCTCTCACCAACTAAAACAGAGCATCAACCACTTCACTATTGTTACTGATCTTCTCTCAATCTTTTGATTGTAGCTTCTTGTTGGGCTAGATGCATATCCTTTTCTTTCAAAATTCACTTCAACTCTCTCAATCTCTCTAATATTTTATTTGTTTTGAGGATGACATTGTTGTATTTAGCAACAAAGAAACTTTTGGTAACATCAATTTCTTCTTATTTCAATTAATCCTCATGATAAGCTATAATGTCAACAAAATCATCTCCACTCAAAGTTTGATCTTGTTTAACTTCTTGGTCTTGCTCCCCCTTAACTTCTAAGCAGACTTCTTCTGTTAGCCTTACTTCATGATCTTCTTCAGAGTTAATCACTTCAGTGGGTACAGGGCTTGCTGTGGTTGATATTGCTTCAATGAATGAGGAGACTAAAATTTGTGATTATTCTTGATTAGGAGATGGTAGGTTGACATTTGGTGATAAGGGTTCTATTGTTACAGTGTTGGAGGACGATTGAGATGAGGAAAGTGAAATGGGTTGGGTGTGTTCACTGATTGATGACATAGGTTAAATGGTAGTAGTGTTTAGTAAAGTTGGTGATTAGGAAGGAGAAATGGGTTCTGCGTGTTGAATTGACGGTGAGTGGGCTTGGGCTGATGATAATAGTTGGTGAGTAGGAGATGGTGATAATAGTTAGTGGTGAGTAGGAGATGGTGGTGGAGAGTAAGATGCTTGCTCTGTTGGTGCAGGGGACTCAGCCTGTTCTTCTTCTTACTACTGATAATCAAAAACAAGTACTGGTGGGACATCTGCAGTTTCATCTATAACATGAGCAAACATTGGCATGTCTGCTACTTATTTTGCTCAACAGAGACCTTCCCAGTTGTGCTTGCACAAAAATATCTCCTTCCTTTTCTATCCTTAGCAGAGATCATTGCTTATCAGTTGAATGAACTGAGGGTACATGTACATTTTATCTACCTTATGTAATTTGATTTGATCACATAAGCAACCAAATATGTATTTTGCATAGTTGTACGTCCTACCCTCAAATATGTCTACTATTACAGAGGATATATGCCTTGAAAATTTATCCAAACCAGAGTTCCTGTTGGATATACACTTCAGGTAAGTGTGGCATAGGAATCTGTATGGTTTGGATAATCTACCCATTTTGATTTCTCCGTTCTGATAATCACCATCGTATCCTATCAGATCAAAAATTCTCTCTCTATATTCATGCTCAAATACATCAGGTGTCCTTCTTCTTGTTCACCCATCTCAAGAACCCTCCTAATCATTCTTTCATCAATCCTCAGCCCTTCATTTCTGGTTTTTGAATAAATCACCATCTCATTTCCTTCTTTTTCTATTCTTGCTGTATTCCAAAAATCTATTATGTGTGACTGATAGATTATTGGTTCAGCAGATAGTGTGTAGAACAGCCTCGACCTCCGCAAATACTTCAGGATGTCTTTGCATCCTTCAGGTATGGGGTCTTCATGATTGAGGAACACACACACATTATTTTCCTTGGCAAATCTATTTGCCATCTGCGTAGAAAATAAGAAGATTAGAACACAATGATGATTTAAACTTTAAGAATAAATATAAGAAATTGAAAGGTTTCAGTGATATTTTGAAGAATCAATTAGTTGATTTATGTTGTTTTGTCATATGATTTACCATGATAATATAGTTCGAATGATGAACTGCAATCAAGAATCAATATGATTTGTTGTTAAGTGAGAGTAATTTGAATGTTGGCGGATAGAGGGTTTAAGGTATGAATGTTTTTCTAGGTCTAAAAAGTGTTCTGAAAAAGTGAATGAAAAATGACAACGGTCAAGCTTTCCATTTATACACACTTCAGAATATTTTGAAGAATCAATTAGTTGATTTATGTTGTGGGACCCTCAATCCTTATTACCTTCCATGGTTATTTATTGTTCCGTAGTTATTAATTTTACCATAGGAAGTTAATTCTTCCGTAGAACATCTACGGACGACTAAACATCTCGGGAAGACTAACTTTGCTAATTTAAATCTACAGAAGTATAATCTTGTTTTGCCATAGGTTACCAATCCATGGAAAAATATTATACACTAAAATATTAACCCATCCGCAGATTACCAATCTACGAAAGGTCACATTTAACCTTTATTGATTTAAGTCACACTGTAACTTCTGCTGAAGTGCAAATTTATACTGTAGCTTCTGCTGAAATGCAGAATGTAGCTTCTCTTGAAGAACAGTTTGTCATTTATTTGTTTGTATGATTCTAACATATGGTTAGGATCATTTGTTGCTGTTGGACCTTGTTGACATTGTTTCATGGCAATTGTGCAAGAATTGATTTGATTAAGAACTTCAGATATCCTACACCCAAGTTAGTGCTCAAGTTCAAATTTTTTTCATTTAAATTATAATAAACCCAATTTTTCATGCTGATTACTACTCCCCCTAAATTTATGATTAATCATGAACATATGAATTTATCAGAAATTAATGTAGAGAATAGCATGAAATGCAATGATATGTCCATCTTATTTAGACTAGCTAAAATGAAAAATAACTTAAAGATATATACAAGCAATTAAATCATAACATGGGATCATACTATGACACTAAGCAACTTCCTGATGCATTTTTGTTAATTGTGTGTAGACATAGATCTAGTGTTGATTGCAAGTATGTTGATCCACTTAAAGTCAGACAAGAGCATATGTTCAACATGCCATGCTAATTATCATGTTTTGATTTTGATTATAGATAAACAAAAATGGACTCGACATTCAAATCAAATTAGAGTTTGTCATCCGTTAATGAAACAACTCATCATTTTTCACACTTTAAAACTATGTTCCTTTTAGCATAAGCTCTATCTTAAGATTTCTTGTGATATTTTAGTAATGTTGACTGATTGATAAGCTCTTTAAGTTAATATATAGTCGATCACATTATATTCTTTAGAGCTTGTAGATGATCATCATCAGGTCACCAGGTCTTTACTTACGTAAAACAGAGGTGCCTATAACCCAGGTCTTTGTTGACATAAAACAGAGGGATGATGATGATCATGATCAACTCACCAGGTGTTTACTTTGGTAAACCAAGGTTATCATAAACTCAAGTCTTTGCTTACGCAAAACAGAGAGTATATGATTTGCAAAGAAAGAGAATATAAAATTTCAGAACATAGTGTGTTTAGATGAGTAAATTGGTCATATCAGAAAAGGACTCACATGCTTGTTCATCAAAATGGAATTGACCACATTCGGTCATCTAGTCATTATGGTAAGCATGAATTGGTTGATATTCTACTCAAGCTGAACCTACTCACATATCAAAGCACTGATTAGTCTGTATTATAAATTAAACTAAAGAAAGTAAACAAAGTCATAGTGTACTATCAATTCCTAAATATGAATGCTATATGAGGTAAAAATATATTTACAAGACAATATTTTTATATTTTTATATGTTTTATGAATGTTTTTGTCTTTTTCATATTGGTGAGTGACAGATCATGCTTTTCTTGGTGATGATTTTTAATCTAAGTTGATCATCCTAATAATTCAATTAAGAAATTAATCTTACTGAATCAAAAGCTTTAGTGAATAAGTCAGCAAGTTGATCTTTTGTATCCACTTTGACTAACTCGATCAAACCTTTTTCTAAGCAGTCTCTAATTTCTATATGTTTTGTTTTACTATGTTGCACTAGATTAGCTGTCATGAACATGGCGTCTAAGTTATCTATGTGAAATGGTGTTTGAAGAAAATTGTAACCATAATCAAGTAGTTGGTTTTGCAACCACAATACTTGAGAGCAACCAGCTGAAGCAGCGATGTACTCAGCCTCAGCTATGGATACAGACATATTTGTTTGCTTTTTACACTGCCAAGAAACAAGTCTTAGTCCTATGAATTTACATCCACCAGTTGTAAATTTTTTATTATTGTTGCAGCCACCAAAGTCACTATCAGAATATGAGTATAGGTTAAATTCTCCTCCTTTAGGATACCAAAGTCCAAGAGCTGGCTTCGCTTTAAGATATCTGAAAATCCTCTTGACTGCAATCAAATGCAACTCTTTGGGATCTGATTGGTACCTAGCACAAACACACATAACAAACATTGTATCGGGTCTACTGGCAGTTAAGTACATTAAAGATCCTATCATTGATGCATATAATCTTTGATCAACTGACTTCCCTGTAGGATCAAGTACAATCTTATCTATTATTGATGCTGGTGTTTTGCATGAAGAAGTATCCTTAAGGTTGTACTCTTTCAAGATTTGGTGCACATACTTTTCTTGATTGATAAATATGCCATCTAGTTTTTGATGAACTTGTAAACTAAGGAAGAATGTTAGTTCTCCCATGGAACTCATTTGAAATTTAGATTTTATCAAACTTTCAAAGCTTTCACACAATCTCTTGTTATTGACCAAAAATAATGTCATCCATATAAATTTGGACAACCAAGAGGTCTTGATGTTCATGTTTGAGGAAGAGAGTCTGATCAATTGTTCCCCTTTTGTATCCATGTTTAAGCAAGAAAGTAGATAATGTTTCATACCACTTTCTTGGTGCCTGATGAAGACCAACAAAGTTTTGTCAAGCTTGTATACCCTATGTAGGTAATCAGGATCTTCAAAGCCTGGTGGTTGGGCACATAAACTTCTTCATCAATTTTACCATATAAGAAGGCACACTTCACATCCATTTGATTAACTGTGAACTTCTTATATGAAGCATAGGCTAGGAAGATTCTAACGGCTTCAATCCTTGCAACTGGAGCAAAGACTTCAGCATAGTCTATCCCTTCTTCTTGTGTATAGCCTTGGGCTATCAGCCTTGCTCTGTTTCTTACTATGATACCTCTGTCATCAAGTTTGTTTTTGAAAAGCCACCTTGTACCAATGGGATATTGTCCTTCGGGAAGATCAACAAGATTCCAAACATTCTACCTTCTGAATTGCTAAAGCTCTTCTTGCATAGCTTCAATCTAGCTATTATCTTTTAATGCAGCAGTGATGTTGGGAGGAACCACTTGTGAAAGAAAACAAGAGAAAAGACATATGTTGGCAGTCCCTCCTTGGTTTCTTGTGCTTCTTTCATTAAGATCACTAATGATGTTGTCTATTGGATGATTCTTATGAATTCTAGATGTTGGTATTGCTGCAACTAGAATGGATGATTCTAGATTGGTTAGGTTTGTTGATGGAGATGGATCCAGCTGAGATGGAGAATCAACTAAATAGTCAAATTCTTCGTTATTATGATCTTCTGAAGCTGAATGATAACCATCTTCATGATCTTGTGTATCAGCGGATGTAGGAATAACTTCTGCAGAAGTTACAGGAACATCTACGGATGTTCTTTGTGGATCTGCTGATGTGTTGTCCTTTGAAGATAATGAAGCATATTTGGAAGTAAATAGAATATCTGCTGATGTATTGTTTATTCCTTCGGATGCAGTAGTAAATTCTGTGGATGCATAGTTAACTCCTTCTGATGCTTTGTTCATCTCTTTAGAAATTGAAATATCACTTCCATCAGTCTGTTCATTACTTGTTAGAGATGAAAGGCCAAGATCAACGCACTTGAAGTATGGGATTATGATCTTGGAGGATCAGCAGTCAATGGACTTCACTCGTGTTTAGAGGTATATAAGGATAGCATGTATCTGTAGAACCTGCAACATTCAAATAACCAATGTTAAATGAATTTATTAATGCACTTATATCCAACAACCATGATAATCCTTTAATAGATGTTAGGAATAAGGATTCATCAAATGATACATTAGTTTTTTCTTCCACAATATGTTAATGTGGAATGTAAACTCTATATGATTTAGATGTTGATGAATAACCAATGAAGAAACCATTATAAGCTTTTTCAGTTGACTTTCCTAATTGTTCTTTTGTGTTTAAAATAGACACATGACACCCAAAATCTCTAAGATATCCTATGAAAGGTTTTATTTTAAATAAAAGTTCATATGGTGTTTTGTTATGTTCTTTGACTATTAATGTTCTGTTTTGAACATTGCATGTTGTGTTCACTGCTTCTGCCTAAAAAGTGATTGGTGGATGTGAATCAGCTAACATTGTTCTTGCTGCTTCAATGAGAGTTCTATTTCTTCTCTCAGAAACTCCATTTTGTTATGGAGTTCTTGGTGCACTGAATTATCTTGCTATCCTTTGTTTCTGCAAAAGGAATCTAAAACATGATTAATAAATTCAGACCTATTATCACTTCTTAAAATTTTGATTTTCAAATCAAGTTAATTTTCAATCTTAGTGATAAACTCCATTAATTGTTTCTGATGTTTCACTTTTCCATTTTAAGAAAAAGACCCATATGAATCTAGTGAAATCATCAAAAATCACCAAGCAATATTGTCTTTTTCTAATGCTCATCACATTGGTTGAACCAAAAAGATCCATGTGAAGCAATTTGAGTGGTGTTGTGTTTGTGTTAATTGTTTTGGATTTATGAGACACCCTATGTTGTTTTCCTTTATAACATGATGAACAATGATTAGAACAATAAAACTCTTTCTTTGGTAGACCAATGACTAAGTCATTTTTCACCAGCTTGTTCATATTCTTCATGTTTGATTGAGCCATCCTTCTCTGCCATAGTTGAGATTCATCATCTGAAGACTTAGAAATCAGGCAGGTTTCTTTGCTTGTTATAAAGGTATTGTTCATATTCAAAACATATATATTTCCTTTTCTTGATGCTTTAAGAAGGATCCAATCTGCTGGAACTGAAAAACCTGGTTTAAGAATGTAACAATAAGTGTTATCAAATAAAATGGTATAATTTTGATCCTAAATTTGAGAAACACTAAGTAAATTGTATTGCAAATTTTCATAATAATTTACTTTCTCAAACTTGAGTACACCATTTATTAACATTCCTTCACCAACAATTTTACCTCCCTTCTTATCCCCACCAAATGCCACATATGAAGCATTTTTATGTTTGAAGTCATGGAGTAGATAACAGTTGCCTGTCATATGTCTAGAACACCCACTGTCAACATACCACTTGTTATCAGTCCTCTAAGGATGTTTCTGCACATATAATGAAATCAATTAGAATGTGGAACCCAAGCCTTAATAATTTTGGGCTGCCCACTTGTGTCTAAAATTGTTAATCCCTCATGAATGAGTCTTGATGATTCAGGTTTGATTTTAGACTCAATTGATTCATTATGTTTTGTTTGTGGTGAGGATGATTTTGTTGAAGATGGGCTTGAAACACTTTGTTCTTGTTTCATAATCACTTCTTCTTTCATGTTCTCTTTATTTTTCTTCTTTTTTGAATTTGATAATGAACCTTGATTGAAGAACGTTTCACCATTCTTTGATTTTGATTTTGGTATTTGAGCAAAATGCTCAAAGAAGGTTTCATCAGCATTAGCCTACTACTCCTTCAACTCTACCTTCTTATGAGGTGTTTTGAGTTGAGGTTGTTGTTTTACCTTCTTCTTCTTCAGTTTTTCCTCAGCAGAAGGTTGCTTCTTTGCTTTAGGCACTTTTTGCTTTTGTTGTTGCTTCTTGAGCTTTGAATCTTCTTGACTGTCACTTGATTGTGAGTTTGATTTAACCTTCTCAAATTGTTGCTTCTTTGTGCTCTTTGTTTTGTTCTTTTTGTTGAAATAATATTCTTGAGTAGAATGGTTATTCTTGTTACAAATAGTATAATGTTTGTTAAAATAACAATCAGAAGTCATGTGATTGTTCATATTGCAGATGGAGCAATAACTTCTAAAGTAGCATTCATCAGTGTTGTGATTATGCATATCATACCACTTGCAGTATTTTTCCTCTACTTCACCTTCAGACTAATCACTTTCATTTTCTTCGTTTACTTTTGTGCCATCAACTCCTTTTTGAATTTGATAGGTGATGAATCCTTTCCATTCCCAGACATAATGTCAAAGGGTTCTTATTTAGCAGCAGGTGATTTCTATTGCTTAGAATTCATAGCCTTCTATTGCTTAGAATTCACAGCCTTCTGTTGCTTGACTTTCTTCTTGATGATGGTTGATGCAGATGATTTCTGCTTTAGTAGATCTTCTACGTATGTTGATAGATTAACATGTTTCTTCTTCCGTAGAAGTTGTACCGATGGTGTTATCTTTAACTTTTTAGCTGTTGTTGATGGAGATTTTTGCTATTTGTTGAGCTTATGAAGTCCTTCATTCAGCTGAGCTATCCTCTTGTAAATTGTCTCCATCATTGTTGGACCAAAAGAACCAATAAGCCAAGATCAGGAAAATCTCTAAGTCCCACATGACATCACAACAACTGTTGAAGGCCTCATCAGCAGTTTGACAAGTGCTGAAGACTTAACAGCTGAAGATCGAAGATCTGAAGAACAACATCTGAAGATCCCAAGTACTGAAGATATGTACTGAAGTCTGAAGTACTGATGTACACAAGTACTGAAGATTTCAAGTACTGAAGACAAGTGCCGAAGATCAACAACTGAAGAACTGAAGAACTGAAGATCAACAACTGATGCACAAAGTCTGAAGACAAAGACTGAAGACATCAGCTGATGACAACTACTGAAGTCATCAGCTGATGAAACATCTGAAGCCAAAGTCTGAAGACCAAAGTGCTGAAGCTTCAGAGTTTGTCATAACAGCTGAAGGAGTCTTGTTCAGTTATTGTGATGGTTTTACTTTTCAGTTGTTTTGTATTTTTCCTTTTCAGTAGTTTGTACAACAGCTGAAAAGTTTGTTCTTCAGCTGTTATAGTTCAGTAGTTGTAAATGACTAAAGAGCTTGTTCTTCAGTCGTTGTACCTTTTCAGTAGTTTCCTTTTCAGTACTTGTAATAAGTAGAACACTTAGCTTTTTGTAAGAAGATGTCAGATGTTTGACATCTTTAGAGTTGAGTGTTTATTTCAGTAGTTTGTTAATAACGGTTTGCTGTCACTATCAGTGACATCAACCTACGTCATTCTTCCTCTATAAAAGGAAGATTACCTAATTGTAATCCTTGCCGCAACGTGTGAGCAAATAGAATATTACCTTTTTGGCAGAATTGTTCTCTCTCTCTATTTGTACTGTTACATGCAAAATCCTTTATGTTCTTGCTGTAATTGCTAATTCTCGTGCTAAATCCGCTGCGAATACAACCTAATTGATCAAACTAGAGGCTGAGATCCTGTCAAATGGTATCAGAGCTGGTT
>BJCO01221775.1:0-11509 GCA_018326465.1 Flaveria floridana | reverse complement strand
AATTACATTTGTTACCCTTGAAGAATAATTATTATTAAAGTTTCCCCAGAACCTTTTCTAATTTGTTTTTCTTTTCTTGTTTCTTGTACATCATGCTTTGTTTGTTGTACAATGAGTGTATCAACATATTATGTGCTTCTTTAAGTTGTATTTATAGTGTTTTAGGTTGTACATAAATGTTAATTATATTATTAAATTGTATCTATTAGTTTATATATATTAAAATATTTATATACACATCTTGCGCCTCGCGTACGAAAAGCGACGCGCTTTTGCGCTTTGCGCTTTGCGCCTCTGCTTTAGACTATGTCGCTTATGTGCGCTTCGCGCTTTTTAAAACCAAGGCCATCGGTGAGTAGCAGCAGCAGTGCCATTCCTATCAAAGGTTGGGGGCTTGCATATTTGAAATGCACCATAGTTGCAGCCTCGTGCTGCCTCAGGCACATGCTCTTCTTCTTCCTCCTTGTCAGTAGAGACAACCGTCTCAGTCTCCGGTTGCTCTCCTCCTCCCGAGGACCTATTCCTCTCCTTCCTTTCTCCTTCCCTTACAGCCTTTATTACTTTAGTCACCACAGACGGTAAGATCGTCTGCATGACCTGGTGAACCTCCTCCACCACAGCCTCCTTTACTGAGGCCCTCAAATTAGCACTCTCATCACCACCCTCCGGATGAGGGGTCCCAGGCTCTTCATGAACCACTTCTTCAGCTCTAGGACTTCCTTTCTTGACCCGTGGTCCATTTATTTAAAACATTACAGCAAAATCATTCAACTAAAATCATTTCATATATTAATAACTGCTTTTGCAAAATAATACCACATCGTTACAAAATATCATTCGTTGCATTACATCACAAAAGCGTCATTATATATAAAATGGATGCCATCCAAAATAATCTAAGTAGCCGCCCCCATGCCATCCTCAGCAACTTTTACCTGGCAACTGGAAAATACATAAAAGTCAGCGTTGCTGAGTGAGTTCTAGTTTTATAAAATATATATTACCTTTCGCTTGTTAAAACATTTTCTTTACTATCGCACATGATCACACATCGTACATTTCGTTAATTATCCCACATGTTTGTTCGTTTCGTACTTTATCACTATCTTTCATTAATGTTCATTTCATACTTTATCACTTCGTTCGTTTCATACTTTATCATGTCGCTCGTTTAGTACTAATTCTAGATCCTGTCAGGCTTTTCCCCATCGCGGTCCAAAACCACTATTTTGAGCACAAAGCTCCTTTACTAATTGGCACGAAGCCCGTGGCCCGAAGCCACAATTCTAGGCACAAAGCCCCGTTACTGTTGGCATAAAGCCCATGGTCTGAAACCACCATTCCAGGCATGAAGCCTCATTCTAATTGGCACAAAGCCCGGGGTCGAATGACAAGGATCTTGTTCGTACTATGGGTTCAGTCACCTAGACTGATCCCTTTGTGTATGAACCCTCATGGGTTAAAATCGCATGTTATAACACACAGTTGAGCTACCAACTCTCAGAGAGTTGTAATTCTTCTTTCTCTTTCTGCTTGCAAGCCCTTTCTTTCACTCGTTCTTTATGTTCCACTTTCGTTATCATTAATCTTATCTCTTTTATTAATGATAATATTTTACGTTTATGGTTATAAACACACCATGTAAAGTCACATATCAATATATGATAACATAAGGAACATAAAAACATATCCTACATAAGCATACATCATCACGCATTACCACACATGACATATCACACATCATCCATCACCAAAAGTCAACTTACATCACCCTCGGGAACATCCCCAGTCAAAGCCTACACTTTACCATTTTCCCAAAATTCAGAAAAGTTTCTAAGTCTTAGGTACATGAGCACTATGCAGACGCATGGCCTTCTGGGCGCATGAGAACACTTAGGTGCATGGGAAAAGTTCTGGGCACATGGGCACTATTGGGGCACATGGCCCAACACTTGGTCATTCTGGGCAATTCTAGGCGCATGAGCACTATGCAGGTGCATGAGTGCTTAGGCGCATGGGCAATTAGGCGTATGGACACTTAGACGCATGGGGGATACTTGGGCAATCCTGATTGTTGGGCGCATGGGCCACTATTTAGGCGCATGGGCAACCAACTTACACTAATCAACCTAATTCAGTCCCCAAACTAACATTTATCATGCTCTAAGCTTAGCACTAACATTCTAAGCTACAAAAACATATTCATAAGATGACTATAACATCATAACCACCCAAATCATACCCCACCTGCAAACACATACACATACGAGTATAATACCCATTTTATAAAAAAATATTCATACGAGTATTTCCAGACCCAAAATCAGTTAGAACATGTAAAAAAAGGGGTTCTAGAACTCACCTTTGGTAATCTTTCGGATAGACTTATTCAAACCCGAATGCACTTATGAGTTCAAACACCTAAAAACCCACCAAAACACATAACCAAACACACAAACATATATAAGCATAAACCCGAGACTGAAAATCAGTCAAGAACACTTCAAATCATCAAAAACATACCTTGGATTCGATCTTTCTCTTGTTCTTTTTCAAAAATCCGAGAGCTTTCTACTATTTCTCTCTCTAGAACCCGGTTGAAGTAAAGTGTGCAGATAACATGGGCGGCCATACCACCTTTTGTACAAAATTAATATAAATTTTGTACTTTTGACATATTTAACCCCTCAACTTGGGTTAAATTGTATTTCCTCCTTTTATTCTTCTTTTTACAATTCTTAAAATATCTAGGTGTTACACTCAGATCCGTATGCATGTATGGTATTCATAATCACATCATTGTATTCATAGTTACATTAAACCAAAACAAGATTTTTTAGTTTTACCATATTGATCAAACATACGCACATCCACAACTAGGTTCTTTCATGTGGACCTAGTTACCAATATTATTCTAGTCAACACAACACCACATTATCATTTAGCATACATGTACAATCAAACATCCAATTTCCTAAATTCAAACATCATATTTAAGTTTCCAACAATCTGATCTAAGTTATGTTTCAACACATTTAACATAGAAAACACGTATCATCATTATCAATAATCAGTATGTGATCTTATAATCCATATTTCATCAAACTAACCAATAATTTATCAACTATATAATTCATCTAGTCTACAACCACCATCATAACACAACAAAGATCACTAGATATCAAAATCCAAAGTTCTTAGAAATTAAAGTTTCCTCTTTCTGTAAGTTATGAACTACATGTTCAAACTATGATTTTCTTGCACAATCCACATAAACCATTAGCAATAGCAATAATATAACCTAATTACAACATCTAATTTTTATCAAGATTTAAGTTCGGTTTTCCTACCTGAGGTTTGAACAAAATAACTATTTTCCTCCAAAATATTAAAACATTAGTTTACCTTCAAAATTTTCATAACTTGTTTCGATTTCAGTTCAAAAGTTTCATTATTTGTTTCAATTTAAATCCAAAATAGTGAAGCTTTTGGATTAGAGTTGAAACAAGTTATAAAACTTTTGCAGGTAAATTGATGTTTCTAATCTTTTGAAGAAAAATAGTTACTTTTGTTAAATCTTGAGAAGCAAAATTAAAATTAACTCTTTTATCAATTACAAGTTTTGTATTGAATGGATGACTAGGGCTTGTTCATACCCAAAATTCATAAAAAAGATGGAACTTTGATGATAATTCTTACTTAGTTCGTGTAGTTGATCACAAACAAGACTCTTTAACGTGTTGTACGGATTAATTCAATCAAAAATTATGATGAACTATGTGTGTGTGGTCGATTGGGAGAAGAGAGGGGGGCTACGGCCACGGGAAAGGGGAAAAGGAGGGATTAGGGTTTTAGGTTATTAATTTTTTTAATACTAAATCTCCTAACATTCTTACATTAAACCTACTTTAGATCTTATTATTAGTCATATTTTTATAAAGTTAAGTTTTATAACTCCCATAACAAATATTTGAAATTTTTTTATAACTTTAAATAATACGTAACAAGTTGATTTCACATAATAACCATACTAGCGGATTAGACCCGTGCATTGCCGCAATACGGTTTTAATGTATATGAAAATGTCAATGACAGTTTTTAGGGTTATAAAAGTTAAAAGATTTAATTTGATAATTTATATATTAGTACTAACCATCAGAAAAAAGATTGCGTACAAAACGCTAACAAAAAGTGTAAGAGTAAAAAAACTATAAAAAAACAAATAACTCGAAACAGATAAAAAAATTATGAATACGTAAATTGTGACTTTATTATAATTAACGAGCTTTATTATAAATTGGTTAAAAGAAATTTTAACAAAATTCGTATACTTATATATAAAACTTTAAAAAAAACTTCAGGTGATTACATGTAAATTTGACATAACTCGAATGCTTAATTATAAATTTAAAAAAAGTTTCAAGTGAATAAATATATATTTAACCTAACTCGAATGCTTAAGTAAAAAATTTTAAAAAAAGTTAAGGTTATTAAATGTAAATTTGACGTAACTTGAATACTTAAATATAAAAATTTTATAAACAAAATGAGTATGTATCAATTTGGAAAAAAAACAAAGATAATGTTCTGTTTAATTTCAAAAATTCTTAAAGGTTTAAATGTAAAATTATAAAAAAAAGCAAATTAGTTTTTTTATTAGTTTGAAGAAAAAAAATTTATTGTGGTGACATTGAGAAAGATTTTACGTTCACTACTCATAATTTTTTCTATTTGTTATATATATTGATATGTTGGGTGTTATCGAGTCTTTCAAACTTGCATTAAACACAAATATATTTGATTATTATTATTATTATTATTATTATTATTATTATTATTATTATTATTATTATTATTATTATTATTATTAGTATAACTATATAAATATTTATTAGTAATATACTAAAATGTTTAAACAAAAAAATACTTAAATCAAATATATTGAGTTATGATAATATAAATAATAAAGGTATGCATTTTAATATTAGTTTAAAGCATTATAAATAAGATAGTATTAAAATAAATATATATTAAATAATATACTAATTAGGGAAAATTTATTAAATATAAAAAAACTAGGAACTATTCTATTAGAAGTATGTCATTCTCATAAGTTTTATATAATGGTATAGATAAAATAGATATAGATTATTATTATTATCATCGTTAGTATAAAAATATTTGATAACTAAATAGTTAAGAATTCAAATTAGATAATACGTTTATACATTTTATTACTATTATAATTATTATATCATTATTAATATTATTATTATTAAAATATTGGTACTTATCTAATTAAGTATTTAAATAAGATAACACTTATTAATAATTTTAAATATTAATTTAAATAATTATAAATAATGAATATATAATATAGTAAATTAAATAATATCATATTATTAAATAATATATTAATAATATGAATTAATTAATTAATGTAATGATTACAAGAAGTTTAATAAATGAGGGGCAAAATAGGAATGATTGAATATAACACTTGTATCAAATGTTTAATAAGTTGTCTTAGATGTCTTAATTTTTTATAAAATAACATTTGTATTCTATATTTATGTATTATATAGTAGTATAGATAACTATTAATTAGGTTGGTGTTGTTAAAATCAATAATAATTATTTGTTAGGCCACTAACGTTTAAGGACAACTTGTGTATGAGTACATGACGTGTATGCAAGACTCGACATAATTAAAGATATTTTGTTAATGGAGTTAACCTAAAAATTACCATATGTCATATTTTTACGATTTTGTTTATATTACATAAAGCTATAACGCTTGAGTTTACGTCACTGTTTTGTTTCCTTTACCTTAAGTATTGACTATTATCAAGACCCCCGCCGTAATACGTGAGAGTTAACATAATTCAAAAATTTATGGCATGTGAGATATTTTCTAGCTATGTTTTACTTGAGGAATTTGTAATCGTATTTTCATTTCAAGATCTAAAAAGAAACTTATGCCAATGATATACATCACAAATTTTGTAATATGCGCATCTTCTCAACACATAAGAAGCCATGCAAACCCATTTTGGGTAGTCTATTTTCGAGTCCACCTATTGCGACATTAATCAACATCTCCACATAATGTTATATACCATAGGTATTCAAATGTACACATCAGCTAAAAACATTAAAGGTTTTATACTTACATGGAAACCATATTTCACATAGCATGAACATATGTATATAAGTTTTGTCACACCCTTACCGATGATGAAATTAACGAGGCGGATGAATATTAATCAATTGTTCATAGCACATGATAGTAATTACGTTGAAATAATATTAAATGTCAATTTTCATTAAAAAATATTAATCAAACAATACATTATAATCAAGCAGCAACTCGAATAAACATAATGAACTTTGTATTTTATTAATATAGGTCTAAGTCCTAAATGAGCTTAAAAATATCCTCTAAATTGCATTCCTAAAATCATGGTAAAAATAACAAATCAGCTAACGAATTAGCCGGTGAGTATACTTAAGTTTGCATACATATATAGATTGATTAAAATGATTGAAAATAATTTCAAATCACATGACAGTGTCAAGACTTATAATGCATTAGTGTAACACAAAAGACAAACCAAACACAATCAAATCAAATGATTGAATTGACTAACTTCGTAGACGGAGCCTTTTGATTGATTAATTGACTACGGTTCTAATCACCACTCGAATATTCATATGGGGTGGGTTTTCAAACCAACAGATCTATTATCACCACTCGAATAACCATATGGGGTGGGTTTATCAAACCAATAGATCTATCATTATTACTGTGATTATATGAATAAGTGATTGTGTATCATCTAGTGTATCTAACTATGCACACATAATTACAAGTAATCACATAGCATCTTTTGAATTGAGTTTTAAAATACAATAACAATGGATAAGAATGATTGAATATAAATCATATGATTTCTCAAAAAAACATACAAATAGGCTATGAATACTCACATGGTAATTAAATGCGGTTTTAACAATAATAACAATGTTAGATAAGACGCCACCAATTTTCATCATGGTTAACCTAATGGATGGTGTCCTAGATTAGAATAATAATATGATCTATTGACTAGATATGAATTAGGGTTCCAATTAGAATTCGGGACTTTAACAATTGGTTTAAGATAATGTATTCTATTATATATCTTAATATTAAAATAGAATAAATTAATTAAATAATTAAGATTAAAGATGATAATGAATAACAAAAAAAATATTTAATCTATAGTAATTGATTAAATAAAGTTTAAGTATTAAAGCGTAAAAAACAAATAATTAATTTAATAATTATATAACAACTTGGTTAAAATAATTAATTAAATAATTAATTATTTAATTAATTTATAAAATATTGGTTTAAAATGATTTAAAATAATTTACATTTTATTTAAAGTAATTATTATAAATAGAGAATTTATAAATAATTTAAAATGATTTTATAACATTTGTAATCTTAAAAATTATGAAAAACATAAAATTATAATTTTTGGAATATTTCATAAATGAATAAGAAACTTTAAATCAGTTTTTACTAAACACCATAATTTTATATTAATATAAATATATTAAATTTTTTCATTAATTAAATTATAAATAAAACTGATTTAAAAAATATGAGTGAGGCCCTGCTCAAACCCTGGTCTCTCCTACAAATAGTAAAGGTGATAACAAGTGGGCCAAAACCCGTAATCTGATAATTGAATTTAAACTAACAAAATAGCTAATTGAAAAAAATCCCTAAATCCTTAAAAACCCTAGTTTTGATTTCAATCCAATTGAGAAACAATTTCTGTATGATAATCAACTTAACATTGGGGCTTTTTAACCCCCAACTTAAACCGCAAATATGTGTATCAAATTACCTGGATTGAAGATGGATTCGATAATAGTAGAATGAAATGGGTTGCGACTGTTTTGATTTAAATTTGAGTTACAAATGGTGATGATAATCAAATTAATCCAATGCGAAGCTTCCGAGAGTGACATGGACGAAAAACCCCTATCGATTTTGATTTAGATTATTCAAAAGACAGACTTTGGTTGAGTTTCAGGTTCACTATGAAGGTGGGAATAAAACGCGAGGTATATGTGTGTTTAGATAAGAATTGGTGTTATAGAAAGCTCAAATGAAACGAAAGGAATGTCTACCCTCTATTAAATAGATCCAGTTTGAGTTGTTATAGGTTGAACGAATTGATGGATTGGACGGGTGTTTTGGTTTAAATTCAAGAGTATAATTATAGAATTTAAACAAAATTTCATGCTCTTTGACTTTGTACAAATCATATGAATGTTTTTATTCAATTGACTGATTAATTTTTATCATGAATGGTGTTCAAACAGTTCAAGATTTGAATATGATTTCGGTTTTGCCAAACACATCAATATCATTGTTATAATCGATTTGGTGCTAGGTCTAGGGTTCAAAACATGATCACGATCAAGGATTAACTATTTGATTCGGTTAATACGGTCGAAATTGGGGTTTTGATGGTTGCGGGAGTTCCGCTTAAGCGTTGGCCAGAGAAGCAGGGTGGTCGACGAAGAGGTGGAATATGTTTAAAATTAGAATTTATAATTTACTCCTAACAATTTTGAAACTTATCATTTTATGTGAGAACTTTCAATTAAAGTTTCAAGAATTACATTCTGTACGGCCCCTGGTCTCAGGAAGCCCCACAGTTGGTCATTCACAACATAACAACAATTTAAAGCATCTACGTAAGTAAACATTGCAGCGGAAATTACTTTAAATCGAATTCATCATGACATAACTCAAAAAAAATCATTAACATTTTCTTAAGTACATCAAACAAATTTTAAAAGAGTGTTTAACAATCTTTTGAATCTGGAATGTTAGTCTTCAGTTTTCAAGAAACATTAGATCCATGCTCCCATCCCTCTAAGCCCTATAGCTCACCTGTCAGACTAATATGCATACAAAAAAGTCAGCTTCGCTAAGTAAGTCCTAGGTTTACTTTATTATTTTAAAATTTAAACATCATATACTAAGCATCTACTATACACAGATTATCACTTTATCATTAAGACTTCGCTTAATTATTAACTATTAATTTTCTTCACTCATCAATTCCCAAATACTATGTCTCGGGATCTGCCCAAGGGCCTGACCCCCGCTTTTGACAAACACAAGACTTTTACCCTGTTAATGCTTGTGACAAAAACAAGACTTTTATCTATCATTGCTTGTGACAAACATAAGACTTTACTCTTGTAATGGTATAGTGTTATGAGCTCAATAACAATTCTTTAAGTTTCACTTCCATCTTTAGTTATACATATACTTATACATTATAAGAAATAAACTCTTAGTCTATACATTCACATTTCAACAACAATGAGTAACAAACAATATAACCGACCCTCCACGGGACAACGGGGGTTCGAGGCGGCAACCCTTGATAGCGGGGTTCTAGGGGCAACAACCCCTAGTAGGAAAATTTATTTTCTTTTTAAAACCTCTTGAAATCTTTGCCTTGAAAATCTTAGATTTACTATACATAATAGCCCCAAACATGGAAAAAAGCTTGTAAATAAGGGGATCTAGAACTCACCTGGTCGATAAGTAACTTTGCGTCTAAGTTACCTAGCCTATGATCAGGTCACACGGTCTGCATATAAGTTAACACACAAATAGATCATTCTCTACACAGTTTCGCCAGCAAGTTTGCTGGTAGTTTCGCTGCTAGATTCGCTATTAGTTTCGCTGACAGTTTCGCTAACAGTTTCACTGCCAGTTTCGCTGCCAGTTTCGTACGGCTGTTTCGCTGCCAGTTGCGCTCAACTTTCATTGGAATTTCCTAGGTTCACAAGATCTACTGGTTAACCTAGGCACTAGCGATATAGTTTCGCTATAACTTCTCTTAGTTTCGCCGGGAGAACCACTAGTTTTGCTGGGAGAACCACTAGTTTCACTGGGAGAACCACTAGTTTCGCTGGGAGAACCACTAGTTTCACTGATCAGACTCACAGTTTCGCTGTACGTATAAAAATGACGACCCAGCCTGTTTTTAACCCAAAATCTTAACTTTTTACGTCCAAAACCTTGGTTTTTCATACATGAAACTATGTCTAAGCATTTTACACGATTTCATACGTAAAATTATGACCTTTATGTGATTTTTTTGCAACTTTTTCACCGCAAAACTCTAGTTTTCAGATCTTTTCTAAAAAGATGTTTGGAGGACGATTCTGTAAGGCCCCGTTCCCGGGACACTTACAGCTAGTCAATCATCACACATAAAACATATATTTTCATCCTCTTACATAAAAGCTTTGCAGCGGAAACATTTAAACATACATTTCATTTCTATATAAATGCTTTTGCAAGTTAATATAACATCCATTTCAAACATAGTTTGTTCGCATTACAATGCAAAAACATTAACCAAAAGAATTCCATCCAAAAGAGCCGAGTAGCCGCCCCGTGCCATCCTCAGCAACATTACCTGCCAACTGGAAACACATCAAAGTCAGCGTTGCTGAGTGAGTTCTAGTTTTATAAATAAAATACTTTACTTTCGTTAAAACCGTTCTTTACTTTCTTTCAAATCATACTATACTTTCGTACATGATCACACATCATATGCACACATAGATAATATCATTATTATCTTTCTTTACGTTCGTTAACTTTCGTTCATTCAACGTACATCAATATCATTCATTTCTCATCTAGATCCCATCAGCCTTTACCCTCCTCATGGTACACAGCCACGATTACTGAGGTCAAATGACAAGGATCCCGTTTCGTTTTTTATTATGATATTTCGTTAACGTTCAATTCGTACATTCTTTCATTCGTACGTTCATTACTTTTGATGACATGTACAATACCCCGAACATTGTGCACGAAGCTGGTTACTGGGCCTGACGTCTTTCATAGACCTCGAACATTGTGCACGAAGCTGACTCCAGTACCTAGGGCAAGTACATTCACCACTTATCTTTTCTCTTTTCACTCCGGATCAATGCCATGTGCTATACCCTGAACATTGTGCACGAAGCTGGTTACTGGGCCTGAGGTCTTTCATAGACCTCGAACATTATGCACGAAGCTGACTCCAGTACCTAGGGCAAGCAGCAAGGATCCCATACATATGGTCAATCACAAGGATTGGACCCCAGTGTGCATCCTTCCGGGGTAGGTAACCCGCACACAGTTGAGCTAACACCCTTTATAGGGTGTGAACCTCCATACATTTGCTTGCAAGCCTTTCTTACTTTCATTCATTCATTCGTTAATGCATGCATTCTTTCATTACGTTTCTCATTTCATTATCTTCCACTTTACGTTACATAATACTTTCGTTTCATTCATTAACATAACACGTAAAGCCAAGGGAAGGATAAACATACGTCATAATAAGGAACATCAACATACACAGTAGCATCATCATACAGGGCATCATCATACATACATAACATACATCATGCATAAACATGCAAC
>BJCO01217971.1:0-14939 GCA_018326465.1 Flaveria floridana | reverse complement strand
TTTTAGCATGTTTTTCTCAGGTCACAGGAACGCATAAGCTCATGATGCACGCTACAGGAAACGCACTCAGGACATGCATTCATCTAGTTTATTTTCAGCATTGAACATTTTGTCTAAACATGGCTATTGTAACAGTACTGTAATGGTTTTACGAATTATGTACATGCTTCCGCACTATTGTAAACTCCGTTTATGTTCTATGGAATGAAGCCAAATGTTAATTTAAATTCATATAGTGTCGTTCGATATGACTGTGTCTGAGATCCTGGTATGTCACACGCCTAACGGTAAAACCTCGTTCGTGGAAATTGAGGGTGTGACATTTGAGATAGGTCTTTATCCATTTCCTATGTCCTACCTTTTTGGCAGCTAAAAGTTTTGCCTCTTCCTCTTTTTTCTTCTATTCCCTTAGCTTCTCCCTAGCGCTCTTCTTCTTTTCCTTAGTGATTTGATCTTGCTCCTTGAAGAAAAGAAACAAGATTGTCTCACTATCATGAGGTGCCAGCTCCTCTTAAGAAGAGCGTCTAGAGCATAGAAAGGCTATCCTCTCTAACCTCTCCCTTTCCATAGTTTTCTTCTTCTCTTTCCTTTTCTTCTCCTCTATGGCCATCCTTACCGCTTCCTACTTTTCCTTTTGCAGCAAGGTTTCCTTCTCTAGGTTCACAAGGTCATCAACCGGGAGTAGAAGTATTTCTTCATTGTCTACTCCCTGGCTGAAAAGTCTGTCTATCAACTCCACTCTCTTCTTATTGTTGATACTTTGTTAGGCGGCTGCTGTTGCTTTACTGCTTGCTGCCAACAGCTTCCCAGTATCAATTCTTCCTTTTCTTTAGAGCTTCTCCAACCTTTCTTCTTCTAGCATCACCTCAGTAGTAAGCTTCCTCTTCTCCTTAGGATCAGAGGAAGATTTAGCCTTTGGAGACTTAGCCTTAGAGAGTTCAGGTTGGGGAGAGTGGGGTTGGACTTGTGATGGTTGAGATAAGGGAGTTGTAAGGAACTCCTCACTATTTACCTCAAAAGCTAGATCAAGAATGGCCTCTGTGATGAACAGGTCATCGGATATGGAAGATAGTTCCATGATTCCTTTTGCAGCTTAAATTTCGGCTTTAGAAGAAACTTGAACTACAGTACCTACCCCTTCTAATTCAGTTGCTGGGCCATGAGTCTGTACCTCCCCTTCAAAGTTAATCACATGTTTAATATAGACCTTAGGTTGACCAACTTCCTTTTTAGAAGTAGGTGGTGCACTCAACCTTTGAAGCTCTTCAGCCTAAAGTAGGCAACAACTACATTAGGGGATGGTTGTTCAAGCGAGGAACTTATCAGAAATTTGGTTAGAAACCTATTAAGGTCGATAAGCACCCTAAGGGTCAATTGAATTGTAATGGGAGTTGGTTGAGGGAAGATGGTTGTAGGTTGTTGCTATGTGGAGTAAAAAAATATATGGCATCAAGGGAAGTTGTTATGATGGCAAGGCTGGGTTCTGCATGTTCATGTTTCTGTACATTCTTCCCTTTTTTGGTAGCATCATCTTGAGAAGTAGGTGAGCTAGAGGAAGAACTTAAAGAAACCTGGGTATGTACATGCCTAACAGACTTCTCAATCTGTGTCTCAGCTTGTTGAGCCTTAAGATTTTCTATCTCAAGTTTCTGAGTGGCAGACCTATCTTCTAAAGTCCCAACCTTGAATCAAGGTTTAAGACTTTATAAAATAGGTAACTGATTATCTATTACAGACTACACTCATCTTCCTTTGAAAATCATTAGGAGATGAGATAACATACCTGGTATATTCATCATCACCACCAGATGTGGTTTCTTGGCGCCTTGGATACCCTTGCATACTTATGTCTCTTTTAGAGTCATCAATAGGCAAGGTTGTCATAGATTAAGTCCTACTTATGTTACCACTATCCTAATAGGCTGATGAAGCACTCTCAGTAGTGGCATCTGAATCTGCAAGAGTCACCTCCACTCTAGTTGGACTTACCTTAGTTTGGGCTAGTTGATGTGGGCTAGATATTAGAGGTTCTATAGGGCTTAGTTGATCTTGGTATTTGTATGGTAGATCAACTTCATTGTCCTGATTGAACAAAATATCCTCATCATGTTGGGTTAGTAGGTCAAGAAAGGATTCAGAGCTAATATCTAATGACCCAAGACCTTGGTCAGCACCTATAGTTCTTCTATAATAGCAATTGATCTAGTGATGTGGCTGTCCCTTTTTGGCTTCTCAGGGGAGTGTTGGGACTTACCCTGAGGGCATATGGCTTAGGTAATGGGCTCATCAGGTTGAGACTGAGGAGACTCAACACTGATATTGAGGTCTATTGTGGCGGATGGTTGGATCTCTAGCTGAGTGGGAGCCCTTGGTTCCACACTAGCCTTTTTGGTGTGAACAAAGGAGACATGTTCAATCAGAGTAGATTCAATAAGGGTTCATTTGGGGCATCTTTGGTATGTGAACTTGATAGGGTGGTAAGAAGTAATTGGCCATGAAGTGGTGGTTTCTAGTGTGGGTTCATCAGCTGCTAGGTTTGCAGGGATGTCACCAGGAGCCATTGGCTCTAGCATACCTAGAAGGAGATGAGTGAAACTTCCAGTAAAGTTGGAGGATATCTTCTTTAGCATTTTGAAGATACCCGACCTTATTTGAGGAACCACTAGAACATTTGCACATTCTAGTTTATCCTGATCCAGCTCACAGTTGATTATGTGCTGAATAAACCCGGGATACATAATGTATTCCTGGTAAGATTCCTCTCATGTTGTTTAGCAAAAATCTTGAGTAGTTGAATATGAGGCTTTTCAGCAATCCATGGACAAGGCAACCCTAATCGTACAGTATTTGATCCCAACCCCCTGATTTATTAGATAAGCTGTGAAGGGCTATGTGTCGTGAGAAGTTTTATTTGTAACAAAAGTTGAACTTGCATACTATAGACTTGCTTACATCTCCTCCATATCCCATTTGGGTGTAAGAGCCCTCCAAATTGGACTTGGGGATTTCAGTGGGGGATCCTTCATCATGGAGTGGCAGATGCTCCCTAATGGTGGTATCACTTATAATAATCTCTTGTCTGTAGATCTTGGATCTGATAACTCGTTCACCATTGATCATGTCATTTTGACCATTTGCCCAGAATTTGGCCATGTGATTTGAATAGAGTGTGGGGTTAATAGTAAAAGAAGTGAAGTACGCAGATTGTGTTAGAAGGGGGATGTGGGCAAAATCGATGGCGAGCTGGTTGTGTTGAGGATTGAAAGCAATTGTGGTAAAAGTGCTGTTGGATTGAAGGAATTTGATAGCGAAGAAGATAGTTGAGATTTAGGGTTTTTACAGTGGTTGTAACAACCGATCCTGAGGTCATAATTCTAAACTTTATTTTCTCCATGATTATTATTATTGCGTAATATTATCAGTAATATTATTATTACTATTACCTTATTTTCTCCATGATTATTATTATTGCGTGTTCTATATTCCTTACATAGGTCTCTTTTGAAGCGGTCTCTCTACCTACCTGGATAGAGGAAAAACTCGCCACCACCTACCCCTCCCAGACCCTGCTCTCAGTGAGATATACAGGGTTTGTTTGTTTGTTTGTGTGCTATATTCCTTAGATAATTCTTTAAGTATAGCCTTTGTGTAGAATAATTTAGCGTTTAGAAAATATATTCAGAAATGTTAAAATTTTAAACAAGCATAGTACAAGAAAGAGAGTGACTTTTGGTGGATCCTTGTGCATGGTTCTTTAAAGAACAAGCTACTCCAACCTTTTTTTCAAGAGTCACCATCTTATCTAGTCCTCCTAACCTCTCAAAAACGCAGACCATCCAAAGTGTAAGCCTCAACACACCCGAATCAAGTTATTTCTTGTGTTTTACCTCAATAATCTACCAAATATCTTATTTTGTTTGTTCTAGTAGAAACTTGCAGCTTAAACCTTGTTCGTGAGAGGCTCTTAACCTCACATGAGGTATATATTATGATAGGTTGGTCAATCTTTAGTTGGTGCACAAGATTTCACCTTGAAAACCCTCTTTTTACATGATTTAGCACCATCTATGAACTTGTTCAAAAATCCTCCCAACCAAGGCTTGAAACCTGCTTACAAACAGCTTACAAACACTATAAAAATCAGATTTGAAAGTTACAAAATGATTGGGAGATGTTTGGGTATGATCTATAATGTTTACACATGTGTAAATGGTGTAAATCACCAATTAAGAGTAACTTATATGCACATCATGTTAAAACAATGAGATATGACTTATTTTCAGTAGTCTTGGTAATATTTAATGTTCTAAGTTGGTGATAATGGCTTAAAATGTAAAAAGAAAATACTAGGGGACATAATGAGCTTGTTTGGAAACCCGAAAAGTGGTAAAATCTCTCAAAAATAGTAAAATTTAGGAAGTTACCATATTAAAAATAATTACAATCTCTAAAATGAATATCATTGGCATAATGGTTGTATTTGTTGATTATTGGGTCAAATTTATGATTTAAATGGAATTATTCATTAAAGGCGAGGCTTAACCGGGTAATTTTTGGGTAAAATCTAAAAGATAGTAAAAGAGACCCAAAATCCATAAATATCATAGTATTTCAGTAATTTAGGAACATTGAGTCAAGAAATAGGTGAAAATTTGGATAAAAACGTATTCGGACGCTTAATTCCGGGTAAAAATGCGTTTTAACGGGTTAATAATAAAAATAAAGTTTTTTATCAAAAGTGGTCAAAAATATATTTTAGACAGCTTATGAATATTATTACAAGTCCTTAAATGATATTTAAAGGTTAAATGGATGAAATCCGAAGGATTTAAAACAAACTGTTAAAATGTTCGGTTATACCGTATCCGGTAACTAAAAACATATGTTTTAATTACTCCAAACTAAGTTCTGGAAAAATTGGAATTTAATGTTAAAAACGTAGTAATAAACTCCTATAAACGAATAAGGGGCCATAAAGTCAAGAAATAAAAGAAAACAAACGTTAGGGTAAAAACTGTAAATTTTGAAACTTGAGGGACTAAACTGTAATTTTGCGAAACCCTTAAAAATTCGACCCCTTTGACTAAAAATACATGATAAACTTATTACCACTATAAACAAATGATTAAAGTCATTAGAATACGTTGTTTATGTTAAGAAACCCTAACTTTCCTAAAAAGGAATGTTTTTGAATCAAACCTTAACAAATCAAAGCTAGTTGAACTTTTAACCTTATAACACACCTAGTTACACCCAACATGACCTTAGAGCATATAGCTTATTACTTGAATCTTGATATTGGGATGCTAGGATTGAATAATTTTCTGAACTCAAAGATCCGTTGCTTGAAACTTAAGGTGAGTTCTAGTGTTCCCTTTTTACTACTGATTTAGGATGAAACATGCTTTGTTTGAACTAAAATTATTATTGTCCTATTTAATGATGCTTATATGTTATGGATAATGTTTGAACCTGATCTAAACTGAATCATAATCATTAATTCTTGTTTGAACCGCTTGTCCTATATGGGTAGATCTACTTGGAGAATCCCCCACACACAATGCCTTCTGTATAGGATAGGTACCCCACTAAGATCCCGAGGGATCGCTTGTGTCATGTAATTGGTTTCTGTAAGATACTATGTGAACCATCCAACAGGTATGGTGCACTATTTGAGTCTCAGTTCTCCCCATGGGTTAACCAGAATAAACACAACTTTAGAAGAGGACAGCCGGGACTGAGTGCAGGGTTGATTGTGACCCCGTAACAGTGATACTTATGTTTTTAAAGTCAACATAACCAAATTTCAGTAACTAAATGACCAGAAACTAATATTAAATTCATTATTATGTAAACACATTTATAAGAATCATAAGAACTTGTCATTCACATGCCAGAACCCTAACTTTTCTAAAAAGGAAACTTTTGACACAAACTTCTAAGAAACGAAGCCACGTGAACTTATAACCACAAAATAAACTTAATTACACTTCCAATAGTCTAAGAACACATATCTTACTACTTGTATCTTAATCATAGGGTGCTAAGACTTGAATCATTTCTGTGAGTAAAGAACGGTTGATTTACCTATGGTGAGTTCTAGTGTTCCCTTTTTTACTATTGATTTAGGATGAAACATGCTTAGGGTGAACTAAAATTTTTATTATGCTATTGTTTGACACTTATTTGTTGTGGATAATGTTTAAACCTGCCCTTCTAGTATCACAATCATTAATCTTTATGTGAACCACTTGTCCTATATAGGTAGATCTACTTGGGGAATCCCCCACACATTGTACCTTCCGGACAGGAATGGTACCCGACTGAGATCCTGAGGGATTGTTTGTGTCATGTAATAAGTTTTTATAAGATACTATGGTGGACCATCTAGAAGGTTTGGTGTACGGTTTGAGGCTCAATTTTCCTTAGGGTTAACCGGTTTAAACACAACTTTAGAAGAAGCTAACCGGGACTGAGTGTAGGGTTGATTTGTAACACCCGGTAAATTTTGTCTAGGATAAAAGAAAAGAAATAAGAAGAAAGGAAATAAAAGTATCTAGAAAGAAAAAAGAAAAGGGAACAAATAGGAAGGGGGTAAGGTGTAAAAGGTACAAAAGTTAAATACTATAATAATATTTAAGATATGGCCGCCCATATCATCCTATCCCATCTGCTTTTCGACAAAAAGGAAGATGAGAAAGAAGAAACCGAGGTTTCTCTTGGTTGTTCAAGAAGAAGAGGCTGAAATCTTAAAAGGTAAGTAAGTTTTAGTATAATTGGGTTCGGTTTTAAGGATTTTTAACCATGTAACCGAAATATAAATGTTCTTATGTGTTTAAACGCATTCGGTTATGTGTCCTTGGACATGTATAGGTGTTAGAAGCTTTTGAAAAGCTCGAGTTCAAAGAGCTTAAGCTTGGAAATAGCTTAGGTGAGTTTCTAGACCTTAGTTTTCTCTTGTTTTAAAAGTTTTGGGGCTGAAAATGTGTGCAAAAATCATTTTCACAATTGTTATGTATATAACCGTATGTATGTATGTTGTATGTGGAGTTTTATAGTTGTAAATGCTTGCTTGAAGTTGGAAAACGTGTAACAAGCTTAAGATAGGTTATGATGATGTTTGGGATCGAAAAACGACATAGAAATGTATAAGTAGGTGCTCATGTGCCCAAACAGAGCCCATGCGACTAGTGTTTTGCCTTAAAAAAGTTTTTAGGTAAGGTCACGCGCCCAAACAGGGCCCATGCGCCTAAAAAATAGGCTTAAAAGTCTAACTGTTAGATGATACGCCCAGACAGTAACCCATACACCTAGATTTGCCTTAAAAATTTTTAAGTAAAGACTGATACGCCAAAATAGTGCCCATGCGCCTGAAAGGCTCATGCGCCTAAATAGTGCCCATGCGCCTGAAATGCCCATGCGCCTGAAAGGCTCATGCGCCTAAGTGAGAAATGGCTAAGTAAAACCTCATGCGCCTACGTAGTGGCAAAACGCCCAAACAGGGCTAATGCGCCCAACAATTAGAAAATTTTCTGAAATTTTGAGGAAATATAGAATTTTCGGGTTTGACCCTAGTTTGACTTGTGGGCAATTTTGGACTATTCTAAGCATGAATAAGTGAGGGTTGAAGAATAGTATACGCATGATGTTATGATGAATGTATGATATGCATATGTGTATGAGATGTTATCTTTTATTGATTCTTAAAACGTATTTATGTTATAATATAATATACGTTAAGTATTATGTTATTACTTTACGTAATATGATGATTGTGTGAATGAACCTAAAGTATAACATAATAAAGTGAAAGATAACATAGATGAAAAGTGAAACGTAACGAAAGAAAGAAAAGGCTTGCAAATAGATTTAAAGGAGGATCACAACTCTTTGTGCGTTGTTAGCTCAACTGTGTGTTTTATAACGTGCGATTTTAACCCGTAAGGATTCACACACAGGGGGATCAGTCTTGGTGACTGAACCCATAGTACGAAACAGGATCCTTGTCATTCGACTTCGGGTTTTGAAACAGGATATGATACCGCTTTGTGCCAGTTAGAAACGGGGCTTTGTGCCTAGATTGGTGGCTTCAGGCCATTAGCTTCGTGACAATTAGTAATGGGACTTTGTGACTTGAATGGTGGTTTCGGACGACGATGGGGGGAAAAGCCTGACAGGATCTAGAATCAGCACGAAACTAGGAAAGTAATGAAATATGAACGATAAAGTACGAATAAACGATAATGAAAGATAAGGATAAAGTACGAAACGAGCGATAATGAATGAAATGATAAAGTATGTAACGAACGAATACGTGCGATAACGAATGAACATGTGTGAAAGTAAAGAAAGTCTTTTTATGAAAAGAGTATTTTATGTACAAAATATGTAAGGTATTTTTATATACGAAAACTAGAACTCACTCAGCAACGCTGACTTTTATGCATTTTCAATTGGTAGGTAATGGTTGCTGAAGGTGGCATATGGGGAGGCTACTCGGCAGGGCAAGATTCGCATCCATTCACACATGTTATTATTGTTGTTTTGTAATGCAGTCAATGAAAGTGTTCTTTTGTAGTTTAAATAATGTTGTATTGCATAACAACAGTAATTACAAATAAAATGAATGGTTTTTGTTAATGACTTATGTTGCGTTGTTTTAAGAATTGTATTATATTATGTATATTTAATGCTATGAATGACCAACTATGAGGTGCCCGGAATGGGGCCTTACAAGTTGGTATCAGAGCTAAAGTTTAAGTGAATTGGGTAAATATTTTCAAAACCTAATCTTAACTGAGAATCAGACTAAAGAAAAGGGATGCCAACCCGAGTAGCTACGTGCCATCAGGTATTTCTTTTCTTGAAGTTAATTGGAGTTATGTGCATATGCTAGTTGATTATGTGCTTATAGTAGATTTAGATACTAATGTTGTCAGGATAGGAAATGCTTGGGGTATGAAGAGTAAAGTAAGTGTCTAATCATAACTGGCCACTGTAATTAGGGACTTACTATACTTAACATAAAATGAGCTATTACTTGAATGACCGTGATAGTGTTTGAAACTTATAGTGATTTAGATACCTCCCTTCCGGTTGGAGGTAGATCATCTAAGGCCCCTAGGGGTGGAGCACAAGGAGGACGTGGTGCTGAACTGCGTCTCACTAGGAACCAAGCTAAGACTACTGAGAGGGCCCGTGAAGAGCCAAAGATACATCACCAATAAGATGGTGATGAAAGTATGAACTTAAGGTCTCCCTGAAAGAGGCGGTGGTAGAGGAAGTGCACTAGGTCATGATGATGATACTATCGTCTGTGGTGACTGAAGTTATTAAGGTGGTAAGAGAGGACGAGAAGAAAGAGAGGAGAAAGACCACCGGAAGGGAGGAAAGGGAGTGATCAGAGACCAAGACGATTGTCTCGAGTGAGGAGGAGGAGGAAGAAGTTGTGCAGGAAACTGCACGTGGTTGAAACTATAGGGCATTTCAGAGGTGCAAGCCCCCAACATTTGATGGAAATAGCACTGCTGCTACTGCTCACCGATGGGTGAGAGAGATGGAGGCGGTACTTGATGTCAGCGAGTGCCGAGAAGACCAGAAAGTGAAGTTTGCTACCTACTCGTTTATGGACATGACCTTATGCTTGTAGGAAAATATTGTCCTGGCCTAGGGTAGTAGAGCCATTGGAAGGATAAGGTGGCCAGAGTTAAAGAAGCTGGTGATCGAGGAATCTGTCCTCACCGGGAACCATGACACACCAGCAATACACCACCAAGTTTAATGAGATGGCAAGGTTGGTGCCAGATCAGGTGACGCTGGTGTCAAAGAAGATCAAGAAGTACATTCAGGGGTTGCCAGCTGACGTTCACAGGCATTTGATTGTTGCCCGACCGAGTACCTTTCAATCGGTGGTAGACCTGGCGGGTAGGTTGTATGATGAGAGAGAAGTGGCAGTAGTCGAGGTGAAGAAGACGGGTGATGGTGATAAAAGTTGAGGCAGGAAGAGGTTTGGACGTGGTGGTTTCACTCCAAACAATAAAAGGAGGAAAGTGGATGACCAAAGGATGGTGCCCTCACGTTTAGGGATAAAGAAGTGTGGTAAATGAGGGAGAGAGCACCCTAGTGAATGTAAGTGGGGTTTGAATGTGTGTTTCAAATGCGGGAAGCCCAGTCATGTGGCGAAGACGTGTGGACTTATACGGTGTTATAACTACGGAGAGGAAGGCCACGTGAGCAGGGACTGTAAGAAGCCAAGGGCTGTAAGTTCTGGAGCGAAGAAAAAGCCAGAGTAAGGAAGACAGAGGGCAACTGCCAGAGCTTTCATGATGACATAGGAGGAAACCAGAGAGGATCCTAATGTCATGTCAGCTATGTTTCTAGTAAACCAAATTTGTGTCTCTCTGTTATTTGATTCTGGTGCTAGTAGGAGTTTCATTTCTACTACTTTCTGTGCTAAGTTGCTTGTTGGTAGTAAGAATATTGATAAGCAATTTGACATAGAAACTGCTATTTGAAAGTCCAATATAATCACTAATATGATAGACTATTGTGACATAGAACTAGAAGGTCATAGGTGTTCTGCTAAATTACATGTGATGCCGCTAGGCGGATTCAATGTAGTACCAAGGATGGATTGGTGAGCAACCTATGAGGAAAACATCGTGTGTCGTAAGAAGATGAGTCGATTAATTGCACCCGGTGGGAGTTCGGTGACGGTTTACAGTGATCGCGTCACTATGGTTCCAAAGGTGATTTCGATGGCGGTGGCGGAAAAGTGCATGAGATGTGAATGTAATGCCTATTTGGCCTACGTGAAAGATGTGGATGCGTTGGTAACACAACTGTCCGATGTGCCAGTGGTATGTAACTTTCCAGATGTGTTAGGTGTGCCACTGGAGCGTGAGATCAAGTTTCACATGGATCTGATACCCGGTGCTCAACTCGTTGCCAAAGCACTGTATTGATTAGCTCTGACTGAGATGAAGGAACTCATGGATCAACTGCAGGGGTTGATGGATAAAGTATTCATTCAACCTAAGGACGGTAGTATGCGGATGTGCATCGACTACCGAGAGCTGAATAAGCTGACGGTGAAGAATCGGTATCCGCTACTAAGGATTGATGATTTGTTTGATTAGCTTCAAGGTGCCAGTTGGTTCTCGAGGATAGATCTTCGATCTGGTTACCATCAGTTGAAAGTGAAGGAACAGGACATTCCTAAGACAACTTTTTGCACGCGTTATGGACACTACAAGTTTCTCGTTATGTCTTTCGATTTGACTAACACGCCAGCTGTTTTTATGGATTAAATGAACCGAGTGCGTCAGCCCATGTTAGATAAATCAGTGATCGTGTTTGTTGATGATATCCTGATTTATTCGAAAAGCAAGGAAGAACATGCCGGCCACATACGTGAAGTATTTGACACACTTAGAAGAGAAAAGTTGTATGCTAAATTCTGTATGTGTGCTTTTTGGTTGTGTGAGGTGCAATTTCTAGGTCACATGGTGAATGCTGAATGAATTATGATAGACCCGACAAAGGTTGACGCTATGATGCAATGGAAGTCTTCAAAGATGCCATCCGAGATCCTTAGTTTCTTGGGTTTGGCGGGTTATTATAGGAGGTTCATCCAAGACTTTTTTAAGATAGCCTCACCTTTGACTAAATTGACCCACAAGGATGTGAAGTTTGTGTGGGGTCAAATGTAAGAGGGTGCTTTTGAGGAGTTAAAGAGGATATTAACTCAAGCTCCTGTCCTGACATTACCCTTTGGGAGTGAGGACTTAGTGGTATATTCGGATGCTTCTTATTTAGGGCTAGGTTGGGTGTTAATGCAACGTGGAAGGGTAACAGCCTACGCATCCTGACAGTTGAACACCCACGAAGTCAATTATCCCACCCATGATTTGGAATTAGCGGATGTGGTCTTTACATTGAAGATTTGGAGGCACTACTTCTACGGGACGAAGTGCACAATCTTCATAAATCACAAGAGCTTAAAGTATTTCTTTGAGCAAATGGATCTCAACATGAGGCAGAGGAAACGATTAGAGCTTATCAAGGATTATGATTGTGAGATCCATTACCATCCGGGTAATGCCAATGTTATGGTCGATGCTCTTAGCCGAAAGGAGAGACCCGAGCTGATTCGGGTGAAGGCTTATTAGTTGGTTATGGTCGCTGATGAGATGACGCAACTGAAAGAATTTCAATAGGATGCATTGGAAGAAGATCACCTTAACTCTGAAAGAATAAGGGGACTAGTCGCAGAGTTGGGTGAGAACACTCTCGGTATCAAAACTTGAAATGGACGGATGTGGATTCCCTAATACAGAGAGCTAAGGGGACGAATTATGGATGAAGCTCACAAGACTAGATACTCGATGCATCTCGGTGCCACCAAGATGTATCAAGACATGAAGAAAGATTATTGGTGGCCGGGTATGAAGCGTGATGTAGTGGAGTACGTGAGCAAGTGCCTTACTTCTTTGCAAGTGAAGGCAGAACATCAGAAACCATACGGGAAGATCCAACCATTGTATATACCCAAGTCAAAGTAGGAGCACATCACTATGGACTTTAATACTAAGCTACCTCGTACGACGAGGGGGTACGATACCATATGGGTGATTGTTGATCGACTGACGAAGAGTGGTCGCTTCCTACCGATCCACGGGACGTATTCTTCTAAGAGATTAGCTGATCTGTTCATTAAATACATTGTAGCTCGTCACGGTGTGCCGGTGTCTATTGTGTCAGATCATGACACCCGATTTACATCGAAGTTTTGGAAGAGATTCCATGATGCGATAGGGACGAGGCTACATATTAGCACAACTTATCATCCTCAGACAGACGGTCAGTCGGAGAGGACGATCCAGACGCTTGATGATATGCTTCGAGCGTGTGTGATCAATTTTGGAGGATGTTGGGATGGTCACTTACCGTTAGCTGAATTCTCATCCAATTACAGTTATCATGCCAGCACTGGTATGCCACCTTACGAGATGCTATAAGGTAGGGGGTGCTAATGCCCGTCTGTTAGGGTGACATTAGGCAGAAAGAGTTTGGAAGCCTTGAAGTGATCGAGGCTACAACTGAAAAAGTTAAGAAAGATCAAAGCTTTGATGAAAGCAGCGAAAGATAGACAAAAGTCATATGCTAACAAGAGGCGAAGACCGATCGAATTCAAGGTGGGAGACCGAGTTATGTTGAAGGTCTCACCTTGGAAAGGAATCATTCGATTCCGGAAGAGGGGTAATCTAATCCCGAGGTACATGAGGCCTTTCTGAATCTCGCATGAGTAGGAGAGGTGGCCTATCAGTTAGAATTTCCAGACGAGTTAAGTGGAATTCATCCCACATTCCATGTATCTCATCTAAGAAAGTGCTTAGCTGAAAAAGATATGATTGTACCACTAGATGATATCGAAGTGGACGAACGGCTCAATTACATAGAGCAAGCAGTGGCAATCATCGATCAGAAGGAGAAAACATTAAGGAATAAAGTGGTTCCACTTGTACAAGTATAGTGGAAGCACAAGAAGGGTTTCGATTCTATGTGAGAGACTGAAGAAGAGATGAGACAGCATTACCCACAGTTATTCAAAGAGTGACAAGTTTCAGGGACGAAACCTCTTTAAGGGGGATGGACTTGAAACACACGGAAATTTTTGTCTAGGATAAAAGAAAATAAATAAGAAGAAAGGAAATAAAAGTATCTTGAAAGAAAAAAAAGGGGAACAAAGAGGAAGGGGGTAAAGTGTAAAAGGTACAAAAGTTAAATATTATAATAATATTTAAGACATGGCTGCCCATATCATCCTATCCCATCTGCTTTTTGACAAAAAAGAAGAAGAGAAAGAAGAAACCGAAGTTTCTCTCGGTTGTTCAAGAAGAAGAGGCTGAAATCTTCAAAGGTAAGCAAGTTTTAGTATAATTAGGTTTAGTTTTAAGGATTTTTGACCATATAACCGAAATACACATGTTCTTATGTGTTTAAACGCATTCGGTTATGTGTCCTTGGACATGTATAGGTGTTAGAAGCTTTTGAAAAGCTTGTGTTCAAAGAGGTTAAGCTTGGAAACAGCTTAGGTGAGTTTCTAGACCCCGGTTTTCTCTTGTTTTAAAATTTTAGGGTGAAAATGTATGCAAAAATCATTTTTGATAGGATCAAATGCATCAATCTGTAACAAATTATATGAACAATTCAAAGAAACACAAACAATTGTAATCAAATCAAAGCTAATATCAATAAAATTCGCAGTTCATTGATATAGCAAAGTGTAACACCCGAAAGTTTTGATTAGGCAAGGAAAAATAATAAGAAGAAAAGAAAAAGAAAGTATCTTGGAAGGAAAGGAAAAGGAAACAAAAGTGGAAGGGGGTATTGTGTAAAAAGTACAAAGAAAAGATAAATATCTGATATACATAGGGATGGCTGCCCACACTTTTTCTCACAACCCCAAATCTTCGAAATATTCCAGAGAGAGAAAGAGCAGACCACGGGAGTTTTATGGAAGGACAAGAAGAAGAAGGAAGCGGATTCGAGATACAAGGTTTCACGGCGACGGGTATTGAAGAAGCCATACCCAGCAACACAACGTGAGTTCTAAGACCTCTTCTTTTATGCATTTCGAATGATTTTGGGGCTGGAACACATCTTAAAACTGTTTTTGAGTTGCGGGTGTTTAACCTGTACATGTATGTATATGTATATGTGTATACGGTCTGTTCTGGGAGCTGGTTCCACTATATGTGAACTTTCCAGAACAGATATATATGATTCACGCATGAGCGTTCATAGGTATACTGTCAATATATGTTTTAGAATGGTATACATGATGTTTAGGTGGTTCTAAATGAATAATATGATAATTCTGTGCTATAGAGGTGTTAAGATGATGAATGAGATATGAGAATGGTACAGGTTAAGTT
>BJCO01214333.1:0-10428 GCA_018326465.1 Flaveria floridana | reverse complement strand
TTATTAGGATGGTGGGTGCTCATGCCATTCACTTCATATCACATAGATCCCAATCAAATAATAATCAAATAATGTTACGTTATATTATACCACATCACATCAAAAAATCATTTTTAAAATGAAAAAAATTACTTTATTAATCAAATAAATTACAAATTTAAATAAAAAAATACATTAAACAAATACCCTCTTATAATTAAAAAGATCATTTATATAATTAACTTTATTTTAATCTTAGGGATCTTTTGTGCAAAAGCTTTTTTTAAAGGCACCTTTTATGCAATTAACTCAAAAAGTAAAGATTAAGGAGCTGTTTAAAAGGACTGATCAAGCTTTTGACTACTGACTGGCTGACTTGGTCAGCTAGTCAATACGTTTGATGTTTCCAAGCTGACGACTAACCCGGTCCTAAGCTGCTGACCCAAACCATGATATCCTCTTCATCGACCAAAACCCTCCACCTTCACCTCTTCACATACCGGTCCCCACCACCCTCTCCTCTTCACTGGCCGCCATCCCTCCCTCCAGTGCCCTCCCTCTACCGTACTTATCAAACCCATCAAGGGCGAATCGTTGTTGCATCGATTCATGAGTTACAATACAGTTATTGTTCACCGGAGTAGTGGTGGCGTTGGTTGTTAGATGGTGGAGGTGGGTGGCGTACTATGGTGGTATCATCCTCCCCGGCGATATCAGCTGCTGCTGCTGTTGGTGGTGGTTGTGGTGAGTTTGGTGGTGTTGCAGTGACGAAGGTGTGGTGGTGGTGAGTTTGGTGTTGTTAAACCCACCAAATTGAAATTCGATTTGGGAATTTGAAGAAAGTGCAAGAATAGAATTGGGGATATGAAAGTGCGATTTGGGGATTTTATCATTCAGAAGAGTTAGTTAGATACTGAATCAGACAGACAAGTTTTAATCAGATGCATCATTCATAAGAGTTAGCCAGATACTGAATCAAACAGACAAGTTTTAATCAGATGCAGATTCAGTCAGAACTTTTAACTAGGTCAGCTTCTTACTCAGTTAGATATTACTGAGTCAAGAGTAATCTAACAACACCTAAACCCCCCGTGCCCCTCATATCTGACCATCACCATTACACATCTCAACCACCACCGCCCAACCAACGACATTTGATCGCCATGAACACCAACGCTCCGCCACCAACCACCTTTGTTCCGTAGCCCCCTCATACCTTTATCATCAGCGACCTCCATCACAATCACCATGTCATCGGAGACGAAACAAATGGGGGATTTGCTAGGGGAGATGGCAGTGGCGGGCACGGTTTTTAATGGAAGTGTGATATGTTCCGTACGTATGCATGGCATGTGATGGCTTCATTGATTGCATGCCTGTGGAGATGGGTTAGGTTATTCTTTTATCACATGTTTTATTGTTTTTTTATAGTTAGTGGTAGTAGAAATGAGGGGAGTAGGGGATCAACACAATCTAAGCAAAGCAATCAAAATCAAATTTCTTTAAACAAAAGCAATAAAAAAAACTTGATATACTAACCGTGAGTTCTTGATAGTTGATTTCTTTGAAAAAAAAAAGATGCAAAACAGGGTTAGCCGATGTCGATCAAATTGATGAAGTTCTTATTGATTTCTCTTCACAAAGTGTGTTTATTAAGTTGTAGCAAAGAACCATCAATGCTTGTATCAGGTACTGATAATTGTAATACTATTAGTACTTATTTTTTTCTTGTAAGTTTATTGATTTTAAGCATTATCATTTATTAGTCATTCATGAGTGGTATGTATACCATCGTATATTATTTATCTTTTGGTTTTCTATTGTTGTGTACATTATGCACATATGAATTGGGCGTGCCTACTGATTTCAAGAAACCTGTAATTTCAGAATTTGCTAATTTTTTTTCAGTGAAAGATATACACGGGAGACCCCATCTTGAATAGGGAAACATGGATTTTTCACTTGCGGTAACAGCCTGTGAGTAAAGATATATGCATTCAAGAATCTTGGACACTTTTGGGAACTCAAAAATGTCAAAATTTCAAAAGATGGAAACTTCCACGGCCCATTTGCATTTCCCTTGTAATGCCCGGTTGAGTTTAGACCAAGCAGGTAAGCATGAGTTATCTTCAAGAACTTGAAAAATGGCAGAAAGTGGATTTCCTTCACCTTATTTGAAGGCAAAAAGATTTGAAGTTTCTAATCCTAAAGCTAGAAAGAGGGTGATTGCAATGTTACATAAGCTTCTTAGTTTGACTATCGAGGGTGACTCTGGTCCACTCGATGCGTTTTGTTCTGAACTAAGATATTACCAACCCGCTTGTTGCTTTGCTTAATTAAGCATCATGGTATGTTTTACATCACTTCACATGATACCTGAGAACCATATTCTCAATCGGAACCGGTAAACCAGGGACCAATGTTAGATGAAAATAACAGAACTATATATAATGTACATGTAAATAATTTATTCTTTCATCCAGTGGGTGTTTGCCTTCCAACAATGCCATGACTCATTCAGGTCTTCACTCAAAAAACAAAGTTGTTCGAGGATGTAAACCGTTTTCAGAATAAACATAGAAAGCGAAGATGCTTAGCGCACAGTTACATTTCCTGATACGTGGTCATCAACATACTCAACTCACCAACGTAACATGAAGACAAAGATAAAATGTTTATGCATTTCATCAACCACAATGCCGCAAGCATTCAAATTAAACCATATGAAACTTGAAGACGACTTTTGAAGAGATGGATGACCTGTCTTTCAAAACAAAAGATCAAAATGCTGCAAGAACAAAGTTAAAAAATGATTACATAATGCAACAATAAATGAAAGATATGAAGTAACTGGTCAATGTTTGAGAAAGCCTAGCTTGCATATAATCAAAATCTAACATTGTATCAAAAGCATCAAATAGTGGGTAGCAATAATAATCTGCCTGTGTGAATGATTATGTGAAGCAGATATAATTAAGAAAACATATATACTCTACTCATTAGATAATCAGGAGTTTTGAATCCGAAACAATAACAGATCGAAAACATACTTACTGCTAGAGGTAAACAATTCAAAGAAAACAGATCACCGATCATGGATTCGGTGACACAAGAGTCTCAACATATATCATTCGACTATCTCTATACTCGCATCTCGTGGAACAAAAATAGCGATAGTATCTTGTGAAGTCCTCCGTATTCACTTTTGTAAAAGAATTGTTTTCCTGATCCAAAACGGCAATCCAATTGCCCACAGTCGCTGTGCATATATGCTGCCTCGTAAAGTGGCCATTATACAGCAGGTTGCGAAAAGCACCCACCTTCACCCACCCATCACCGTCACCATCACCATCCATCCTCCACAGATCCCCGTGCTTCCAATCATCTATTTCATAAGATATATACACACAGGTGAAGGCTTCCATTGAGAACAACTAACCCTCCACAAAAATTTCTACTTGGAACATGCGGAAATCGTATTTTCCTAAATGTTTCCGTCATCACATCAAAACATATAATCGCTGTGACAGTGAAATAGAGGCGTTGTCCCCAGAAAGTAGCCGGAGACCAACTGCAGAAAGCGTTTCTATCATTGCTCTTAAAGGTGAGAGAAAAATCAACCTCTCTCCATCTATCCAACCTGTGGGAATAGACATACGCCCCGGAATCACCGTGGCGTTTCAAATACAAAAGTTTGTAATCGCCACAGGAGTCCTTATAGAAACCGATAACATGTGAAGAAGTACAGTAGTCGAAAAAAGGATCATCCGGATCAATAGCCGAGAGCTTCCTGTAGTCACCCGTACGTCAAAGGATTCCAAAACACTAGCCGAGAATCTACATGGCTTGAGGCTAAACATACCAATCCATCCAAGGTTGCTAAGACGACTACATCACTAGGATGAGGGTTAGGAGGGATGGTTGTTGAGAAGGGAAGCCTGAGTAAGTTGGCTCCATATATCGATCAGGAGTAGTTTGTAGTCATTGATGGTCGCGTGGTAGGGGAGGTGCATTCTGGCAAACGTAGGCGTCGATAGGAACGATTTCCATTGTTTGCAGACGCATCTGCAAGCACCAACGGTTTTTGAGGGAAGTCTTGGTAGTATCTCCGATTCTATTAAACTAAGGGGAAGCGTCGGGATACTGTAATGAGTCTTCTTCTGCGTTTTTCTTCTCCATGTCTTGTATGGCCGTAATTTGCAGCCTTCCGTTTCCGTCGACATATATATATGCTCGCTCGATCTGATCTCCACAGAATCAATATCACCAATCACAGATTCTTCAAACTAGCTTATATAATCAATTTTATGTGCATGGAGGCTACGTGTGTGTATATATAGCTAAATGAACATGAACACATAATCAAACATGATTTCTTTGTCCGTTCACTAAGAAAATAAAATGTTCGTGTTTGTTCATCTCTGTTCGTTAAAAAGCTAATTGAACATTTCATGAACATAAACAAACAAAAATGAACAATAATAAACGAACATAAATGAACAATAATAAACAAACATAACTGAAAACAAAAAAAAAAACCCTTAAATGATCATTTTAGAACTTTTAGGTGTATTAGAGAAAATTGAAATCCGACTAAACTTATAGACTTCTAATATAACATAATACACTTATGTTTTAAATACTAAGACATAATACCCTTTTATTAATATATTAATATATATAAATAAACGAACATTAATGAACAAACATAAACAAATGTAAGTTTGTTCGTTTAATTAAACGAACATAAATTTTTTGTTCATGTTCGTTCATTTACTAAATAATCGAACTTCCTTTCTTGCCGAACAGTTCATGAACGGTTCATGAACATTCGGTTATGAGATGTCGCATTTGTCAAGTTTCAAAGGGCACGACTACTAATGCGGGCCTCTATAGGCCTTTTCCAATTCCTTCGCAGCCATGGGTCGATATTTCTATGGACTTTGTGTTGGGGTTGCCTCGTACTCAGAGAGGTAATGATTCTATTTTTGTGGTTGTTGACCGGTTTTCTAAGATGGTCCATTTTATTCCTTGCAAGAAGACATCTGATGCCGTTAATGTGGCACAACTTTTCTTTCGTGATGTGTATCGCTTGCATGGGCTGCCTTCTTCTATTGTGTCTGATCGGGATACTCTCTTTCTAAGTCACTTTTGGCGTACATTGTGGAAGATGGTGAATACTCAGCTTAACTTCAGTAGTGCTTACCATCCACAAACCGACGGCCAAACTGAAGTTGTTAATCGATCACTTGGGAATTTGTTGTGATGTTTGGTTGGTGATCATGTGAAAGCGTGGGATCAAAAACTATGCCAAGCTGAGTTTGCTCATAATCATGTTGTTAATCAAAGCACCGGATTTAGCCCATTTCAGGTAGTTTACTCATCACAGCCCAGAGGACCACTTGATTTAATGTCGCTTCTAATTTCTGGTCCTGTTCCAAAGAAAGTTCAAGATTTCGTAGAGGGGTTGCATGAAGTTCATCAAGCAGTTCGTGATAATTTAGCCCAAGCCGATGCGAAGTATAAAAAGATTGCTGACTAAAAACCTAGACATGTTGATTTTGAAAAAGGTGATTTCGTGTGGGCTATTTTAACTAAAGATCATTTTTCAGTGGGAGACTACAACAAACTTTCAGCCAAGAAGATTGGGCCTGTTGAAATTGTGCAGAAGATAAGTCCCAATGCTTACAAGCTAAAATTGCCTAGTCACATTTGTTGTTCAGACGTGTATAATGTGAAACATTTGTTGCCTTATTATGGTGACTTTTCTGATGATGAACCTGCTGTGAATTCGAGGGCGAATTTTGTCTACCGGGGAGGGAATGATGCGGGCCCAAGTGTAGAAGACCGGGCCTTACTATTTTTGGAGGCCCAAGAACGCGCTGCACGAAAATGGGCCTAACCTGGGCTGTGAGCCTCCGTTCTGACGTGCTACCAGTCAAAACGACCGCGGAAACGAGGGCCACGTTACCATAACCGCCGTAGGTGGGTTATCCCGTTAATTTTCTGAAATAAGGCCTCTAAGTGGGTTTTTGGCCACTTTTATGTTTTTCCTAGTTTTTTAGGGTTTGTGTTGGGCTTTTGTTTGGCCCATGGTGGTTTGTTTTAGGCCCATCTGAATTTTGTTTGCTTATTTAAGTTATATTCATGTAATGTGAGAAGTCAGTTGATTATTATTGAAATTAAACTTTTAGTCTTTTCAAATTTGTGACTCTTGGGTCGAATTTGGGGGTTTGGGTGAAAATCATCACGGGTATTCGCAGAATCAACGTGCTTGACTTCGATTTCGTTCCATGCGCTGCATCACTACTTGAGCTCTAACAAAAAAATATTATTTCTTGTTTCACCATATAACAAATACATAATTCAAACAATTAGAATACGACACTGCTAGTAGGGAATCCATGCGATGTCGCGGCTACGACAACTTACAATGTGGTACTCGATGCTGTTAGTTTATCAATCCTCTCATAAGATATCGTATAGTACTCGCGTTAGTTTACATTCCTATAATATTTTACAAACATTCAACCTAACCGGATGATTAGTTGATTAATACAACTCCAATAGAAATCATGAAGAGTAGTGAAGTTGCTTCGAAATAGAAGAATACTCCTTGAGAACACAACATATTTGTTCACAAAATCAGACCTTAATTAGACCAAAAGAGCAATAAAATAACATGAAAATATTTTGTTTAAAAGATGCAACTGCTTAAATTTAGAGCTAAATCTACATATGTAATCAATGGTGTTTTTTCTTGGTCTCCACTCTCCATACACGATTAGAGACATGAAGTATGACCAGTCATTTAAGGTTGTTCAAAGCTATTTTAATCAACCCTTAATCATTTGTTTAAGCTTCAAGACATAATTCTTGATCATTATATGGTATCTAAAACAACTATATAAAAACAGAACGAATTGTTAACTAATGAGTAAATGCCCGGACAAATATTTCAGTAGTTACAAAAATGTTCAAAAAATACATAAAGGTAAGTATGTTATATCTTGTCATATCCTTTAGGTGGGTCAATTTTCCCATCTTGAATCAAGAGTTAACATAATCTGAAATGAAATCCAAACATCTTTAACACACATAAAAGAAACAATTATGTGATAGTACGTCAAATTCTTAGTTAGTTATATCATACATAGTTTAAGAATTTCAAACAAAAAAAACAATTATGCAAAAGTAGAATGAAGTGGCCGTCAGAACTTTTGAGACCCAAATGACAGTACAAAATAGTGAAGCTTTTAAGCCCTTTGTTTGGGGAGCTCAAAGATAGTGAACATCAGCTTGATGATGGTGATCTTTAAGGGCTACAAATTGCTCTCAGTTTGGCCCTCAAATCAGGCAATGATGGCAACAAGATTTACCAGGTAAAACTATTAACTTTTTGTTCATTTTATCTTGTGAAATTGATTTCTGTAAGCGGGTTATGAAATTTAATTTTTGTTCATTATAAATCGATGCATATTTGTACATCTTTATCATGATACTTGTTTTATAACATCATTTTGTATATGACTATATGGGCATATTTTTTTTGTGTGGCATGACCAAAATTAGAATTGAAATAATGATAGAATGACTGTTTGCTGAAAGACTATCATGTGTGGATCCACATCAATTATAATAATTAATTAATTGTTATTTTACCAAGTTATTAAATAATTAATTATTTTTTAGGATTCAAACTTTATTATCATAAATTAAATACTTAATACTTCTAATTCACAAATTAGTCATTAATATTCTTTTAAATTCCAAGCATAATAAATTCATTTCATTTTATTTAATCAAGTTATTTAATATAATTACACTACTTTATTTAAATTATTTATTAAACCCAAATCCCAATTGAACCCCTAAACTAGTCTTTAAGTTGTTATTATTCTAACTTAAGACACTAATTCCTTAGGTTGACCCGAGAGGATTTTGGTGTCTATTTTAGATATTCACTATTGCAATTTTATTTAATTATCAAAGTGAATATTCATTGCCTATTTTTATGTTTATTTATTTGAAAAAGTATGTGATTCAATATTCAATCATTGTTATTCAATGTTATTCTATTTCATTCTAAATTCTATTAAAGACATGCTATGTTATTACTTATAATTATGTGTTCATAGTTAAATAAACTTGATGATAACAGAATCATTAATTCATGCAATCACGGTAAAAATGACAGATCTATTATTTTGACAAACTCACCTAATTTGTTTAGTCGTGTGGTGATTGGAACCAAAATCATTCATTTTGTAATGATTCGTCTGCGGACCGAATCAATTCAGTCATTAAGTTTGATTGTGTTGTTTTGTCTTTTATGTTACACTATTGCTTTATAAGTCTTGGCATTGCTATGTGAATTGAATTGTTTTCAATCTAACGAATTAATCTATATATGTATTCAAACCCGTGTTTACTCACCGGCTAATATGTTAGCTGACTTGTTACTTTATCACACGATTTCAGGAATGCAGATTAGTGGACTTCTCCATGATCATTTAGGACTTAGACCTAGTTTAATAAAAGGCTTTTGTTATATTTACTTAGATTATTGTTTAATTATAATATATTATTTGATTAGTATCATTCAATAAAGATGACGTTTAATATTATTTCAACGTATTTACTATCATGTGCTATGAACAATCGATTCTCATTCGTCCCGCCCGATGATTCCGCCGTCAGTCGGGGTGTGACACTAAATACATCACTCACTGTGGTTTTTGAAGTACTGTTAGTGACACCTCACTGTTGATTTATATAAAAGGGTAACTCGATCTAGTGCTTATTTCTTGCTTTATGTGGACGACATCATTCTCACCGTCTCAAATCCTAAATTGCTTCGCCATATTATTGCGAAACTATCCAGTGAGTTTGCTATGACCGACTTGGGCACCCTTCATCACTTTCTCGGGATCAATGTTAGTAAACAAGGTGTCGGTTTGTTTCTCTCACAAGCTACATATGTCGTTGACATCTTGGCCCCGAGCTCACATGTCTGATTGCAAACCGTGTTCAACACCAGTCTATACAGCCTCTAAACTGAGTGCTATGACAGGTACACTCTTGTCTGATGGTACCTTTTATCGACAGCTGGCAAGGGCTCTTAAATACCTCACCATTTCAAGACCTGACCTAACATATGTTATGCAACAAATTTGTCTCTTTATGCATGCTCCATGAGAACCTCACTTTTAGTTCATGAAATGAGTCATTCATTATGTCAAGTGTCACATCCAACCTTAATGAAGGAAACGTTGAGATGTCAGGGTTAAGATTGTTTAATTTCACATAACGCTATTTTAAAGTGTAAATAAGATTAAACTTAAGGATTAAATTGTAATATACAAACACAAGTCTTAACATAACCAATTAAGCATGAACCATACATAAGATTCCAAGTTTAAAAGATCTCAGTTATTTAATCTAGGTCCATCCCTAGATGATTTCAACACTTTAAAGATTAAACAAGCCAGGACATTTCCTGAAATATGTTACAAAATAAGGTTAACATATGAAATGTTGGTGAGTTCCCATCAGTTTATACATACATATATAGACTTTAAGAATAGCAATTCAAATCATAAGTTATAAGACATGCAAAATATATTGATAGTGCTACAATACAATTAAACCATGGCAAGTGATGTGTTGCAAAACACATATGTTTTCCATGCGATTTCTGTATATATTTTTAGTCTTTATTTCCCGTTTTTATTAGTTTTCGGTTTCTATTTACGTATTTGTGTATTTGCAGGTATTTGTGGTTCAAGGAGCGTAAATGGTTGATTTTTGAAGAATAAACAAGCATGCGAGCTAAGGAACGGAAGAAGCTTGGTCAAATGGAAGAATTCTGAAAATCCTTATCTTGGCGCGTCGCCAAGATGATAACAGGATCTGAGAGACGCGCCAAGATTCCCGCGTCAGAAATCGACTATTTTGTTTTTATCGCGTAGCGAAGATTTTGGGGGTTATTTTAGCGACGCGCTAAGATTGCTCAACCGAAAAAATTTTGCCCTAGATCACTATTTAAGGTTTTAAAAGAAAACCCTAAGGGGGAGACGGCTAGAGGCGATTGAAAGAGACTTTTCAGACGATTTTGAAGCATTTTTGAAGGCCAAAAACAAGATCCAAGCAAGAGAATCAAAGAATCTCGGGTGTTAATCATTCGGTTTTTAGTTTTCTTTCGTTTAATCTTTCCCTATCCATGTTTCATACTTTTGATTTCTCTTTCGTCTCTGTTTGGATGATGATTGTTAGCTAGAACAATTGAACTACCTAGGTTATGATTGATACATGATGGTTTGACTTGCTTTAATCGGTTGTATGAACTCGTATGCGGTTTGATGTTCAAAGTAAAGACTTGATTTTTATGATTCAATGTGTATGCGCATCTTGATTGGTTGAATGATTGATTATAAACTCCACATGTAC
>BJCO01213190.1:0-11690 GCA_018326465.1 Flaveria floridana | reverse complement strand
TTGTTACTGTAGAATGCTAAAAACCCTAGCATTTACTTTGTAACAGTTCATCTAATTAATACAAACATGCATTTATGAGTATATTAAGTGTTCTATGTTCATTGATTGCTTGATTCCGCCACTCAATCATTGACTCAATCATCATATTCGATCCTTGTTGATGCACATCATCTGAGAATATCATTCTCAAACCCAGTCAGTATCCTTTCTAATGCTTCTGATTTCATCACTGCCTTCACACAGGGTGTGCAAAGTTTCGCATAGTGACTTTGCTGTTTTATAGGATTCACACCTAACGAGAAGGTCTTTAGGCAGAGCCATAGTAAGCATACTACAGGCTCTGATATCGATTTTTACCTTCTTTGCATCCTCCGGTGATAACTCCTTTAGACTAATTGGCTGATTGTTATCTTTATAATCAGGTCCTAGAGCTAGTGGAATGTATGGACCCTCTGTGATTGAAGTCCACAGATCAGAATCAGTATAATTTACATGGTTCCTAAAATGGATTTTCCATGTTTTGAAATCAGCCTTGTTCTCCAACATAGGGGGTTGGTAGGCTGATCCAACTGTTGAATAACTCATGTTTAGATAATTGATGACAACCTCTTACGTATCAATTAATTTAGATAGTTATGTCATAATTACTTAAAAATCTCAATAAATTCTCTTTTGATAATTTTAATTGAGAAATTAAATGTTAACTATGTTCAAATAAGGTTTGAACAATTGTTATCAACTGAATAATAACTCAGATCTACAAATTAAAACAAGTTTAATGCAGATTTAAGTTGATCGGGCAATGAAATAGTACCCGCTTGTTCAATGAAATAACTTTAATAATCGCACCAATTTGTTAATTCAAATATCTTAAATAGCTATTAATTAGCTAATCCCGATATGTGAATTAATTGTTTTGTTCAAAAACATGATCGATGATGAGTTTAATGCCTTCAAACGTATGACAGACCCTAAAACAATTTTAATGAAAATCAATAGATCTAGTCAAAACTTGATAGATCTAGTGATATACTCAACTAATTGAACAAATAAAACTAATGCTGATAGATCAACTAATCTAAATCAATGAGCACTTGGCTCTGATACCACCTGTGAATCCATGGATTGTCCAGGGAATTATTAGCTTGGTTATTAACAAAAAAATAATCGCAGAATTATCATTGTTTTGTTGTTTGATTAATTGAATAATATAAATAAATAAACAAATATATGTCGTGAAGAACAAACTCAATACTCAAACTAACGAAGAACAATTGAAGAACAATTGAAGAACATACATAAATTTATCAAATGTTTTTCATTAATCATTGACTATTATTACAATAATCAACGAATGATCTTGCTAATGCTGGGGTTCCAATGTTGTATTGATGTGTATGAATTGTTGTGAAGACGATTGTGGCTGCTAGGGTTTGATTGCAACGAGATCTCCTTAATTGTGTACTTAAGCCTTGTATTTATAGGCTTAGGGTTTTCAGATTTGGAAACTATAACTTCCTTATCGGGGTAAGGTAGTTACTCAGAGAATATTCTCATGCGATATTCTCTGACTAAAGTATAAGTCATCCGTAGATGTTGACTTTTTAATTTAGAGTTTTCTGTTGACTTGATGTACTTGGAAGTACATCAAGTTGATCTTCCGCATCTACTTTGTCTTCCGCAGGAATTATTGTTCTTCCGCAGGAACACTTGTCGTCCGCAGGAGATTTTTTCTTCCGCAGGAGCACTTGTCTTTCGCAGGAGATTTCTTCTTCCACAAGAGCACTTGTCTTCCCCAGGAAGGCAGTCTTCTTTGGGAGTTGCATGACTTGAAGGCTGATCTTGTAAGGCTTTCGTAGGAGTTCCACTGAGTCCTTGATTTGTTCCAGAGGATCTACGGAGGAACATTTTGTTCATCCGTAGATGTTTCCAACACTTAGTGAGTTTCTTGAAATTGAAAAATACTAATGATTTTCCTGTTACATATAAAGCAACACATAATATATGGGTTAACTTATACACATATATTGCATACATAATGATGAAAGGTTACAAAAGTTATTACAATAGTTGATTCAAGAAACTAAACCTATACAAAACTCTACACATAACATAGCGAATCTGTAGTTTCGCTTGGTGAAAATCCCGGCAAAACTTTGTTTCGCCATGAGTTTCGCCTTTTTTTTAATATACGTTTTATGTTTATAAAAACATTTGTGAGAAAAAACTTCTTCACCCCACAATTCCAACACAAAGAAAAATAAATTACCAAACAATTTAAACATAAAATAAGATGAACAAAAAAAAAATAAAAAATGAAATAAATAAGATAACTATAAAGGATATATAATTTTTTTTGAGTAATTTTCCAAAGAGTCATAGTCTGGAGGGATTGCAGTCATGTTTGCCCTTTTAAGCTCATGCCTTATTCTTCTCAATGAGCAATTAGCAGCTTTCATTATCATATTTTGATTTTGATTAAAGATGATCTAGCAACTTGGTCCCCACAAACATTCGACATAAGACTTTATCCTGTCATCATGGCTTATTGAGTATGATTGACTCTGTCTAATTTTACATGTGATTTACCAATGATGTTAACATAGACAATGATCATTTGAGTACCATTGTGAATGTTCTTCAATATCATTTGTTTGGTGGAGCTTTTGACAATGATCTTTTTTTATTAAAGAAACATTGTGATATATTATTGGGGTAAGTTGAAAGGGCTCCAGGTCTTTACTCACGTATAACAGAGAAGATAATCATCTTATACTTGGAGATGAGAGCTTCAAGTCAATGCTCACACATAGCAGAGAAGATCATCTAAGCATGTTGATAAGAGCTTCAGGTCAATACTCACGTATAGCAGAGAAGATCATCACTTCAGGTCAATGCTCACGTATAGAAGATGAGATAAACATGAACTTTATTTTATTTGCTATTGTACATTCTCAAAGACTCACAAGTGACTCAAAACAGAGGCTTTTCTGAACAGCATAACTAGAAGCATTTGTTTTTGCTAACTATGTGCTCAATTCAGGGTTTCGGTGAGGGAGATTTGGGATTTTAGGAGGATCAGAATAGAGATTTGAAACTCTCAACCAATATTTTACAAGGACTCGTATCTTTGTGCAGGCCGAGATGTCATAGGAATGAACCTTATCACCAAGCTCTTGAACTTTTAGTTTGGCGAAACGATCACCGTTTACTTCACTTTCGAGCTGAGTCTACCATGCATATCCCGTCACAGATCCATTTGACCTCCTTCAAACTCTTTTTCTTTCAAATTCCCGGGATACCTGACAAAACCGAAAGTTGAAAAACTTAAAGTTTAAACTTTATTCTCCCCCGAAATTTCTATTTGATTGCTATCTACAAAGAAATTTCTGTTTTTCATGAAAAGAAATAAATGACTGCATATGGGACTCAAAGTTTCAAAAGATTTTATAAACATAAGATATAAAAGATAAAAAAAAATTATTTACAACTAACTATGCATTTTATTATGAAAAGAGTGTTTCAAAAAGATATTAAACCCAACATGGAGATCGGTTCATATAAACAAGGTTTATCAAATGTTTTTATGAAAAGATCAGCTCTTTGATTTTTAGTGTTGATTAGAATAATATCTGTAAAACCATTTTCCTGAGCATCTCGGATTGCATGAATTCTTGTTTCAATGTGCTTGGTGCGAGTGTGATGGATTGAATTTTTGGCCATTCCAATAGCGGCTTCATTGTCATAGAAGAGTGGTGCATGAAGGAAATTGATGCCATAATCCATCATTTGATGTTGGATCCAAAGCACTTGGCAGCAGCAACTTGATGCAGCAACGTATTAAGCTTCACCTGTAGATAGAGATACAGTTCTCCTTTATTCTTTGCCATTAAACAAGACAATCCCCAGGATACTGGCATCCACCGGTGACAGATTTCCTGTTCATCTTGAAACCTCCATGATCACTGTCAGAATAGGTATGCAAATTAAAGTTTCCTCCTTTTGAATACCAAAGACCCATATGAGAGGACCCTTTAGGATATCAAAAGATACGTTTAGCAGCCTTTTCATGAGATTCCTTCGGATTTGCTCGATAACAGGCATAGTAGCAGTCAGCGAATGTAATATTTGGATGACTCATAGTGAGATACATGAGAGATCCAATCATGGAGTGATAACAATGAGAATCCACGGATTTCCCATTATCATCAGGAGTTAAGCATGTTTGGGTAGTGAAAGGAGTGAGTTCTGGAGAGGCATTATCCATCTTGAGAACTTCTTGTGAATCTCTAGAACGTACTTTTCTTGATGAATTAGGATACTATCAGACTTTTGCTCAATTTGCAATCCCAAGAAAAAGCGCAACTCCCCTATCATACTCATATCGAAGCGATCATTCATTACTTCCTCAAACTCTCTACATAGTTTCTTATTTGTGGACCCAAAAAGATATCATCCATATACCCTTGAACTATCAGCTTTTCACCATCAACTTCCTTCTTGAATTATGTCATATCTATAGTTCCATGAGAGAACCCTTGTTGAGAAAATATTGTGTCAATGTTTCATACCAGATGCGAGGAGCTTGATGTAATCCATACAAAGATTTATCAAGTTTATAAACTTTGTCTGGAAAATCAGGATCCTCAGAACCTAGTGGCTGACAGACATAAATCTCCTCATCAATGTTCCTGTAAGAAATGTACACTTCACGTCCATTTGATAGACTTTAAAGTTCTTGTGAGCAGCATGAGTAAGAAAGATTCTGATGGCTTCAATGCGAGCAACTGGAGCAAACACTTCAGTTTAGTCAATTCCCTCCTCCTGAGCAAATCCCTGAATAACCAACCTTGATTTGTTTCTTATTACAAACGTGCGATCATCTGCTTTGTTCCGGTATACCCATTTGGTACCGATGGGAAACTTATTGGGAGTAATATCAATTAATTCCTAAACTTTCAGTTTCCTGAATTGTTAAAGCTCCAGTTGCATAGATTCAACCCAACTTGGGTCTTGAATTGCTGCAGAGACATTTTTGGGAACAATCTGAGATAAGAAACATGCATAAAGACTTTCATTTATCAATCCAGATTGACTCCATGTCCTCACACCATCGGTGATAGAGCCAATGATGTAATCATGTGGATGGTCTTTTAATGTCTTAAAATTGGTATTGAAGGTTAAAGGATTGGAATGAGATGAGGATTTGGTTTGTGACGGTTGCGAAAATGAGGATGGTTATGATAAAGGAATTTGTTATGGTGAAGGTGTGGGTGGAACATCAAACGGAGGTGGAGGTGGTGGGTCAATCGGAGGATCTGGTTGGGGTTCAAGTTGTGGAGGTGGTTGTAGTTGAGGTTCTGGATCAAGTGGAGGAATGATTTGCATATTGGTTGGAGGAACAACATCATCATCAAGTGTTGGAAGATTGAATGATTTGAAGACAGCATTAGAGCCAGAACCATTCTGGGTCTGATCCCATGTTTGGTGTATTTGACTCTTGCCAATCAACATAGAAAGACTCCTGCACAATACACGTCCTTTTATTGTACACCCTATACACCTTTTGTGAGGAGGAATAGCGAACAAAGAAGCATAGTTCTTGCTACTTCAATAAGGGTTTGATTCTTCCTTTTAGCAACACCATTTTGCTGAGGTGTCCTAGCAGCACAGAATTGTCTGAGAATACCTTTGCTTTTACAGAAAGAGTGAAAGATATGATTCCTGAATTCAGTTCCATTGTCACTTCTGATGGCCATAACCTTTCTCTTGTTGATGGTTTCAATTGAGAGGATCAGCTTCTACAACTCTTCTATGGTATCTCCTTTATGAGCTAGAAATCTTAGCCACGAGTATCTTGAGTAATCATCTGTGACAACCAGACAATAAGATTTTTTAGCAATAGACTTAACAATGATAGAACCAAATAAGTCAATATGTGACAATTCGAGGGGATTTGAAATTGAATTTGCAAGCTTAAGCTTATGTGGCCTTTTGTGCTGCTTTCCTTGAACACAGGCCATGCACTTTGCTACCACTGAGAAATCCTTAAGTGGTAGTCCCCTCACAAGATTGTTTTTAACCAACTTATTTATGTTTTTAAAATAACATGTCCTAATCTTCTATGCCACAAAATGGTTTTAGATGATGATGCTTTTGACAGGACACAGGTCACTGTGGAGGTTAATTCTTTTGATCCCACATCTATTAGATAAGTATCATTCTCTCTTGGAGCGTGCATGATCACTAAATCCTCTTGAACAGTGAACTATGGTTTCAAGAACATGCTTTCATTGGATATAAATTAAACTGTAATGTTTTTATCAGAAATTTATGATACACTTAATAGGTTGAATGTGAGTTCTAGAACATAGTTCACTTTCTCCAAAGTCAAAGAACCACTCCTTAACCAATCGTCTTTCCACGTTTCTTGTCTCCGGAAAAGGCCATATATCCTCTATTTATTATTTCATAATTGCTGAGTAGGTCCTTCAACCCAGTCATATGCCGAGAACATCTACTATCAACGTGCCAAAAACTGTTGACAGTTTTTCATGAATGATCATGGAATTTGAACATGTAACACCTCTGAAATTTGCCCATTTGAAAACCTCAAAATATTATAAAACTCAATAAAGGTCCGAATTAAGTTGGACGTATGAAAGAAATCTTGCAAAACGAAACTAGCCTATTGGTCCCAATAAGCCCAATAAGGGCCCGAACATACAAATAAGGCCCATTCAAGGCCCAAATGCATGTTTTACGAACTAATTGAATGAGAAACCATGAAACAATGACTTTTTATGTGATTTGAAAGAACTATTGAAAGATCCAAACTGAAAACAGATTCAGAACCCACACCGGGTAAAATCCGGCAATTTAATGCGTACTAACGTCTGAATTCCATCAGAATTTATTATAATGGTTTGTCATACAATCTAAATCATTGTTAATGCTAACAATATCATAAATAATTCTTGCTAAAAGATTTTTCATCAAACATGCATAAGCAACGGGGATACGTAAGTGAAACGCGAATACCGGATTCACCGACATTTAACCAAAGTCTGTTATGACAACCAAGCCTCGTAACTCCGTAAATATTCATCTAATCATTGTTTATTATCATAACATATTAAATTTGGTGAGTGATACGTTGTCCAGAATAAATGCGTTACGAAACGCGACTGTGACGTGAACCGGGTTACGATCAAGTCAAACCCGAGAATACGTCAGATAAGGTTTTAACATGACCAACATGGGAAGTTAACGCACTAAATATCATTTTAATAATTAATTGAATATATTTTGATACCAAAATGATAATATTAACGCTCATTTGATAAAAACTCGTAAAACGGTTAAACGTGTTAAATACGCGTCAAATTACAACCCCGTTTAATTATTCAGTATGTCTTAATAAAATAAAATTATTAATCATTGAAAATTTATAACGTTTTGTATAAACGAATCTAACGGGAAAAGAAAAGTTTAACGTTGCATGAAAACTTAATCGAATGTGTACGAACCGACCCGTATTCGAACCCATCATCTAACCCTAGTATATAAGCAACTTTTTCTCCATTTTAGGGTTTTAAAACCCAAAATCTAAAGAGAGAGAGAGAGAGAGGCAGGTCGCGGCTCCCTTCTCCCCCTCCTCTCTCCGGCGGTTTTCCGGCCACCGGCGGCCATTCCGGCGACGCCCCGGCGAGTGCCATATATCAAATTGAAGCTATCGGAAAGACGAACACGATGGCGGTGGTGGCTTCATCTGATTCACAATGAAGAGGAAGTTATGCAAGAGAGAAGGTGGTTTGGCGGCTAGGGTTCCGGCGAGATTCCGGCCACCGCAGCCGGCGGCTGGCGGCGAGTGGTGGTGAGTGCCACCCATGCACTTCTTCCTCTCGACGAGATCTTTCCAATAGTGGTAGCCTCGCCCTCTAACTTGCAGCGGTTTGAAAGTTACGGCCAGTTGAAAGTGGTGCCAGCTAGGATTTTGGTTCGAATGTTGCTGTGGTGGTCGCGATGGTGATGATTGTGGTTGTGGGTGTTATTGGTCGTGGTGGTGACTGCGTTGGTGATGGTTTTGGCGATGGCTGCGATGTTGGTGCAAGTAGCGATGAAGGAGGCGGTTAAGGGTGGTGGTTCGCGGTCGGGAACAACCACAACTCTCGGCCGATGGTGATGGTAATTGAGGTGGTAGATGACGGCTGTGGCTGTAGGTGTTGATGGTTGTGGTCGATTTAGGGCACCCAAAGGCTGCCCGAGGTGGCTATGACAAGGGTGTTAGGCTGCTGCGATGGTTACAAAGGCTGTTGGTTGTGGTAATAGTTGTGCATGTGTTCGCTGTGGTGTTGGATGTCGGTTTTAATGGCTGCGGAGACGAAAGAAGGTGGTGTCATGGTAATGGTGTTGTTTAGTGATAGCCTGTAACACCTGGAAATTTTTGTTTGGAGTGTCAGGCGACTGGAGTCCCATACGCATGGAAGTCATGCGACTGGAGTCCTATACGTATGGAAGTCATGCGACTGGAGGCCCATACGCATGGAAGTCACGCGACTGGAGGCCCATACGCATGGGATTCATATGACTGGAGCTCCATACGCATGGAAGTCGCACGACTGGAGTGTTCAATCGCATGGAGCTCAGGCGACTGGAGTTCCCATATGCCTGGAGCTCGGGCGACTGGACTATAGTATTTAAGGGAGAGGGCAGCCCTTACCCTCTCCCCACACTTGCAAAATCAGCCAAAAAGAAGAGAAGAGAGAAAGAAGAGAAAAGAAGGGAAAAATGAGAGAAATGTGGTGGTTCGGGCTCGAAATCCGTCGCATAGCTAGTCCAAACGAAGCTCTTCATCTTCTCCTTCTTTGTGTGAGTTCTAGGACCCCTCATTTACTTGTTTTCAACCGATTTTGGGGCTAGAACACATATAAACCCGTTTTTGAAATGTGTATGTTGGACCCATTTGGGTGTGATTGTGTTTAGTGTGTTTAAGGTGCGATTTTGGAGCTGTATGTGCTTGTATGATGTCATAGTATGATTCCCTAAGGTTTAGGTGGGTTGATTTGGGATTAGAATGAGTTTGAAGGGTTTGGAGGTCATGAGTCGCGACTACTGTTCGGGATGAACTGCAATCGTTGCCCAGTTAGGGCTAGGCGACTGTGGGGCCAATCGCACGACTGAGGGACGAATGAGATCCAATCGCTCAACTGTGGGACGACTGAGGTTCAGTCGCACGACTGGGGTTCAGTCGCACGACTGGGGATCCAGTCACACGACAGGTCATATGACAGAGAGCTCAGTCGCATAGGTCCATTCGCATGGCTGTTCAATCGCACGACTGAGGGTTCAGTCGCATAGGAGCCCATTCGCATAGTGCTCATTCGCATGATAGAAAGTCCATTCGCACGACTGAGGGTTCAGTCGCATAGGAGCCCTTTCGCATAGTGCTCGTTCGCACGATAGAAAGTCCATTCGCATGATTGGGTGTTCAACCGCATGGGTGCTCATCCGCATTGGTCTAATAACATAGTGTTCAGTCGCATGGAGGCCATGTGACTGAAGGGTGCCCAATCACCCAAATAGGGCCGTTGTGTATGAGGAGAGGTATAGTTTAATTACTGGCCTTCGGGAAAAGAGTAGTGGTAAGTAATGATATGATAGGTACATGTGTGATGACCGTCGAGGCTTAGAAGTTACGTTGGGCACGATGACGATAGTATTGCATATATATGCATAATGTATGTATGTTAAGTATGATGCTGCCATGTATGATGGTGATGACTGATGATTTGCAAATATCTTTCCATGGCTTTACGAATTATGATTAATAAATGTAATGAAAGTATTATGTAACGTAAAATGAAAGATAATGAAAGAGGAATATGATGAAAGAATGCATGTATTAATAATGAATGAGAGTAATAAAGTCTTGCAAACAAATAAAGGAGGTGAGCAACCTTGTTGTTGCAACAGACTCGATATGGGATCCTTGTCTTGCGACCTCAGTAATCGTCGCTGTGTGCCACGAGGAGGGTAAAATCCTGACATTGTGATCGACCATGTGTATAGAACCATCGCTGCACATTCTAGGCACTGTGACCAGGAGGGTGCGGTGCGCCGATATAGAAGGTCTATGATAGACCTAGGTCCAGTACCACGATTACAGAAGGATGTTACGTGCGGCAATGGTACACTAAAACTCTACCTTAGGTGCTGTGGTAAGGAGGTGCGATGCGCCGATATAGAAGGTCTATGATAGACCTAGGTCCAGCACTCTGATACAGAAATGTAATGTTTGTAGTGATAGTACGCTTAAGCTTTACCTTCGGTGCTGTGCCCAAGAGGTGCGATGCGCCGATATAGAAGGTCTATGATAGGCCTAGGTGCAGCACTATGATACAGAAAGGTATTGTTTATAGTGATAGTACCCTTAAGCTTTACCTTCGATACTGTGGCCAGGAGGTGCGATGCACCGTTATAAAAGGTCTATGATAGGCCTAGGTCCAGTACCATGATACAAAAAGGTAAGGTTTATGGGTGATGTAAAGAAAAGAGTGAGGATGAAAGAGTAAGAAAACTAAAGATGTACAAAGAATGAATAAAAGTTAAAGAAATGAACAGAAGAGTATAATGATAAAGCGTGAAACGGGATTCTTGTCACTCGACCCCCGAAATCATGGCTGCGTGCCACGAATAGGGTAACGTGTGACAAGATCTACATAGAAACAAAGTTAATAAACGATGAAAGTAATGAAAGTCTTGCGAGCATGGGATATCGGCACATGCCAATTAAGGCGCTAGCCTAACGGTGTGGGTTCGCTACCCCGGGAGGATGTTATTATAGAACCTCTACCGCTTACCTCTAGTACTGTGGCATCACGTTTAGCTGTCTCTTTATAGACTTTGACCCAGTAGCTATATAGTTCGGGGTGTAGCATATGGTATTGGTACGGAAGATATCTGTTGCGCAAGAAAAGATGTAATGACGAACGAACGAACAGAGAAGATAATAATAATATTACCTATGTGTACGTATGATTTGTGATAGTAGAAAGTAAAGAAAAGGTTTTAATGAAACTAAAGTATGTTTTAATATAAACTAGAACTCACCCAGCAACGCTTACTTTTTATGTGTTTCCAGTTGGCAGGTGAGGTTGCTGAGGATGGCACGAGGCGGCTACTCAGCTCTTTTGGGATGACATTCTTTTGTTTAATGCTTTTGTGATGTAATACAACAATAGATATTTTGTAATTGATGTACGTTGTATTAACTGGCAAAAGCATTTATAGTAAATTGAAAGTTAATTCAAAGTCTTCGTTGCATGATTTTTATTAAGTTAATGCAAATATGTGTTTTATGTGCGATGATAGACCAGCTGTGAGGTGCCCGGGAACGGGGCCTTACATAGACGAATCAGAGCCAAAGTTTAAGTGAAACGGGTAAAATTTTCAAAATAAACCTTAACTTAAACTTAAAATGGGACGGAAAGAGAAGGGATGCCAAACTGAGTAGCTGTGTGCCATCAGGTATTTTCTTAAAGTTAACTGGCATTATGTGCGCATGTTATGTGTTTATGTGTTACTGGTAGATTTAGATACTGATGTAGTCAGGACAGGTAATGCTCGGGGTACGAAGAGTAAAGTAAGTGGCTAATCACAACTGGCCACTGTAATTAGGGACTTACTAT